>PVJD01010827.1:0-50685 GCA_004026545.1 Mormoops blainvillei
TAGTGAAGGCTTCAGGTAGCGTGTGACCCAGGGCTGCACATCACTGTGGTTCTCTCAGCCTCCGCCCACATGTGGCTTTGTCCTGAGCCCAGCTTCCCTCAGGGAGGCAAAACGTCCAGCCTAGTGGTTGAGCCTGGGTTTAAATTCTGGCTCCACCACTTACTGGTGGAAAGCCGGGTGTCCTTTCACCTCTGAAAACCTTGTTGCCGCCTTGTTGGTAATACGGGGGCGACCATGGCACTTACCTCACAGGGCTTGTATGAGTCCTGAAAATCTTGTGTAGGTAAAGCACCTGGAGCCAGCTCTGCCACAGAGGGCTGCTCAGTGGAGATGAACTAGGTGTATGTGGCTGCCGGCAGCCCCAGAACCCCAACTTCCTCATCCAAGTCAGTGACTGTCCCTGAACCAGGTGTGACAGCTAAGGAACATGATGGGCTCAGGGCCCCAGGAGCTGCGGATTGGGTTGGGCCTACTCAGCCAATTGCTGGGAAAGACAGGCCCCTTTAGGAAGGGAAAGGGAGATAAGGAGGCAATTGGCAATGCCCACTATATCCTTGAAAGGTGACAAGACAAGTTGGGGAAAGCCTGGGTGAAGGCTGGGGCTGCCCTGGAGTTGCGCGGTGCCCAGCTGGCCGGGGCCATCCTGCGGAGACCTGCATTCGGCACAACTGGGCCCCCGGGACAGAGAGAAAGGAGTGGGGACTGGGGCTGGGGTTGGAGAAAAGCATGAAGGAGCCGCATCGAAAGCTTTGAACAGGAGCCAGACAATTTGGCTTAATCATCCTGAATGCAGGATGTGGACAAAATCAGGAAGAAGGAAGCCTATACAGTGATTGATATTTTGTGATCTAGACTTGGGTTATGATATGTATGCTGTGAAAAAGGAATGCAAAATGTCTGTCTAAATACACCTCCTGTGTCCCTCTTTCCAAACTCCTGTTTTCAAGTTTACACCTTTTCAATTCCTCTCATGCAGGTAGCACTGAATGGGGGCTTGAAAGGCCACCTGATCGCTGACCCTTAATGAACACTCACCAGGTCCCAGCACTATCGTCAGAGTGTTACATGGATCAGCTCATTAACCTCGTAAAAACCCTACGAGGGAAGAGCTGTTATTAGGCCCACAATTCAGAAGAGGAAATGGAGGCACATAGGTTAAGTCACTTGCCCAAGGTCACATGGCCAGGAGTAGCCAGGATTTGCCCCCGAGCATCCTGATTTCAGAGTTTTAAAATTCCATACACATGGAGCACAAGATCTGTACTCCCCCCCCAAACAAAATGCATGCAGGACTAAACACTCAGGTGATAATTTGTTGAAATGTATCAGAAATATAAATATTAGAAATAAGAACTCAAGACCGGCTCTGGCTGGTGTGGCTTAGTGGTTTGGGTGTCATCCTACAAACCGAAAGTTTGCCTGTTGATTCCCGGTCAGAGCACATGCCTGGGTTGCAGGTCCAGTCCCCCCCCTTCCCTTCTCTCTAAAATCAAAAATAGCAAATACATATCTATATATATATATGAATTAGAAAAAGAAACCAAGGCCAAAGTTTTCTCAGATTCTTTGGCTCAAAGAAAGGCCAGCGTAGCTGCCCACTGAGGAAGGCTCTCAGGAAGGCCGAAACTTAGACTCGACCTTCAGGGCCACAGTAACTGCCCTGAGGCTGTCGGACCGGCCAAGGGTAAGAAGCACAGAGGAGGCCGGCTCAGCCAGAGTCAGTGGTGGGCAGCGGGGCTCACGGTCACCAGCTCCCTGTTGTGTCTGTGTCCCTCCTCCTCCCAGGCCCAGAGTGGACAATGGCCTGGAGAGGGCCAGAAATAGTGGAAGCCCTGGGGAAGCTGACTGCTGAGCCCAAGGGCAGCGGCACTGGGCGGAGGAGGGGCGCTGGCTGCCTGTGTTAAAACTCACCATTTTGATCACTTTAAAGTGTACAGTTCAGTGGCATTTAGTACATTCACGATGTTGTACAACCATTACCTCTGCCTAGTTTCAAAACATTTTCATTACCCCAAAAGGAAACCCCCACCTCTGAGCAGCCACTGCACAACACCCCGCTCCCCAGCTCCCGGGAGCCCCCGTACCTGCTTCTTGTCTTCGTGGATTTATCTGTTCTGGGCACCTGTGTAAACAGAGCCACACCGAATGTGGCCTTCTGTGCCTGACTTTTTTCACTTAACGGAGTGTTTTCATTCTATCTGGCTGGATAACGTTTCATTGTGTGGAGAGACCGCCTTTTGTTACCCATTTGTCAGTAGATGGACGCTTGGGCGGTTTCTGTCTTGTAGCTGTTGTGAATGCTGCTGCTGAGCCTTCACGGGTATGAGTTTTGTCTGAAGGCCTGTTTGCACTTCTCTTGGGTATGCACCTAGGAGTGGAATCACAGGGCCATAGGGTGATTGTGTGTGTAACTCTTTGAGGAATGGCCGGACTATCTTCCACGGCAGTGGACCATTTTCACTGCCTTCAGCAATGCATGAGGGTTGCAATTTCTGCTCTATCCTTACAGTCCTCCTGTCGTGCCAGCAGGAACACAGTCCGTGGCTACTTCCTAGCGGGCCGGGACATGACATGGTGGCCGGTGAGTGCTCCCTGACTCCTCCTGCTCCTCCTTTCCATGGGGCCATATCTGACCTCCAGGCCAGCCAGCATCTGCCTCCCTGAGGCCACTGCCCAGGCAGGCTCAAGCAGGTGGTTATGGGACAGGCTGAGGCCGTCAGGGCTTCCCCAAGCTGGGGATACAGGAGCGGGGTGCTGGAAGCTGTGGGAAGGGCAGGGGCTTTGGGGCCCAGGCGGCCCACAGCTGACCCCTTTTCCTCTCTCCCCTCCAGATCGGAGCCTCCCTCTTTGCCAGCAGCGAGGGCTCAGGCCTCTTCATTGGACTGGCAGGCTCAGGCGCAGCTGGAGGCGTGGCTGTGGCGGGCTTTGAGTGGAATGTGAGCTCCCGGAGGGTGGGCACAGGCTGTGGGAGGGTGCAATCGTCTCGAAGGCTCTGGATGGGGGCTCCATTGGAGTCCACCCCTCGATGGCCAGAGGGGCACCTCCCAGTCACTTGGGTCAGCCAGTGTCTGCATGTGATCTTTGCAGCAGTGTTGGTGGGGAAGTCTGGCCAACATACTGGATAGACAAGGAGCTGCAAGCTTTGGCTGGGGCCGCCTGTCTAGGGAGGTGGGGGGAGGGGAAGGGGCTGTCCTGGGTGCTCACGAGAGTGGGGCCTCCTGACCACGTACCCTGCCACTTTCCCCTCAGGCCACGTATGTGCTGCTAGCCCTGGCGTGGGTGTTTGTGCCTATCTACCTCTCCTCGGAGGTGAGTCTGCTCAGGGTGGCCTCGCGTGGCCCTGGGCCCTGTCTGATTTGGTGGTGGTGATGAGCAGGCCTCCTGGCTGCTCTGGAGCGTTGGAGAGCTCTCAGAGCTGCTCGTTATTAGCCCCATTAATGCCCCACCAACCCACAGAGGCGGGGCCCTGGGACCCCAGCCCAGGTACCTGCGTGCTGGTCTCCATTGCTGCTGCGTCTCGGAGATGCGGCTCCATCTACCTGGGTGCACGGCCTGGGCAGCACACCTGGATGGCACACCGGGGCGACACTGCCCCTGACTGCCTGCTCCTTTGGCCCCGGCTGAGCGGTCACTAAGTGGAAGGGATCCCCTTTCCTAGATCTCTCTCAGTCTGTCCCCTGCTCTGCCCCTCACAGCTGCCTTCTCCACTAGCCTCAACATAGCTCATCTGGTTTTGTCGTGACAGCTTCCCAACATGCCCCTCTGTCCCCAGCTACGACCCCTCGAATCCATTCCTCCCATCAATCAGCCTTGAAGAGCCCACGTGAGCCTGCCACTCCCCTGCCTAAAGCCCCTGGGGACGGTCAGGACCCTCAGCCTGGAGTTTGATGCTCCGCGTGGCCTGCGCCTCACCCTTGGAAGGCTCTGGCCCTGAAGGCCCTGAATGCTGGGCATGGTCTCAGCAGCGCGCTGAGCCCCCGCCCCTGCCTCCCCAGATCATCACCATGCCCGAATACATTCAGAAGCGCTACGGAGGCCAGCGGATACGCATGTACCTGTCTGTCCTGTCCCTGCTGCTGTCTGTCTTCACCAAGATATCGGTGAGCTGCCACCACCCCTGGCTTCTAGCCCACATAGTCTGGAAACATCCCGCTCTGTTGGCCCCTCAAACAGACCTGACATCCTCTCATCCATTTCTGCCTTGTTTAATATCTGGGGAAACGGAAGCCCAAAGCGGGACAATGACTCGCCTAGGGTCACACAGTGAGTTTGTGACAGCTGGTCCAGGGCCCCCAGTAGGCTCAGCAGCCAGCATAGTTGAGGGAAGAACGTAGGTTCTGTGGCTTCTGATTCATCCAGGGTTCTAGATTTGGGACACTAGAGGGGTACTCGGTATCAAGGGCTGCTGGGGGGTATCCCAGGTCAGCCTCTGGTCATCCTGGGCCTGCACCAAGTGAACCAGGACTTTCCGCTAGGGGGCGCTAAGAGCCCGCGCGGCCTGGGCTGAGGTTCAGAGGCTGCAAGGAGCCTGCCTCTTGCCTCTCCCCTGTGGCTGAGCATCTCTGACCCAAACTGATCCGCAGCGGC
Organism: Mormoops blainvillei; assembly: GCA_004026545.1. Classification (NCBI taxonomy): domain Eukaryota; kingdom Metazoa; phylum Chordata; class Mammalia; order Chiroptera; family Mormoopidae; genus Mormoops; species Mormoops blainvillei. The sequence continues at coordinate 4,588 of PVJD01010827.1, forward strand.
TGCCTCCTGGCAGCTGGGCGCCACCTTAGCGGGCGCTTCCAGGCCTCTTTCCTGGGGGCCTGGCCCCGGCCACGCTGGAAGGTCAAGAACAGAAAGTGCAGCAGAGTGCAGCCAGGACTTGCTGATGGTCAGTCTTATCCGAGCCCCTGACTTCACAGACAGGGAGGCCGAGGCCCAGGGAGGGGACTTCTGGTCCTAACTCCCCTAGGTCAGCCAACCTCCTCCTGCTCCACCTGCCGACAGGGCTCAGGAGGCAGGGCCCCCAGTCGGGACCGCTGGGTCTGCCTGCTCCAGCTGGGTGAACCTGGACAAGCCCAAGCCTTGGCTGGCACCAGGGCAGAGGATGGTGGCATGCCTGCCCTCAGGGCTGCGGCGGAGGGTGAGGAAGGCCGGTCCGGCCCATGGGGTGATGGAAGTGCTCAGTGAGGCTGGCGTTCTCCTTGCTGGTGGAGTCACGTCCTGGGCCCTCCTCAGGTGGGCGCTGGTTCCAAGAATTCCAGGCATGCCATTGGCTTTGTGGAGTGAGTGCAGGCCTCGCTGGTCAGCCAGGAGCTGCGGTCAGGGCTGCCTAGGAATGAGGCCCCGGGAGAGTGACTGCTCCCCAGTGGCCCTGAGTGGGCCTGGGGATCCCTGGGACCCCTCACTGAGCCCCGACTGTGGTCTGACCTGGGTGTGGGAGCAGTGGCTGGTGGCCCCTCTGCAGGCCCCTGGAGCCTTGTCGGGTCTGGCCTGTGCTGGGCACCCACAGGACAGCCCCAGGGTCCCCAGGGTATCCCATTGTTCTCGTGAGCTGGTTTCTGGGAAGAGTCAGCAAGCAAACATTGCTCTGCCTTCCGTACTAGGTCCCCTCAGCAATCACTCGGTTTCCTGCCTCAGGGCTCCCTGGAGCACAGGGACCTGGTTCTGCATTGCCCTAAGGCCCTGCATAAAATTTTCCACTCATACTCTTCCCCCCTCCCATGTTTTCTAGCCCTCCACCCCGTATGACCATCTCCCCTGGAACCAGGGGCTGGCACTGCAGTGGGAGGCAGATATGTACACAGGAAGGACAAGCGTGGACCTCAGAAGAGGTGGCCGAGCCTGCTGGGGTGGCATCTGAATTGGGCTTTAATGGAGAAAGAGACAGTGACAGGGGAGTGGGGGACGTATGCCAAGGAGAGAGAGGGGGCAGGGAGCGTACCTTGGGTCAGGAGGCCTGGACTTTATGGGTCTCTAAGTCAGCCACTTCCGGGGACCAGACAGGAAACTGAGGAGGAGCGGGGAGGGAGGTGACAGGGAGTGGTGGGTACTGAGGTGCTCCAGCAGTTATGCTGAACAGAGCTGCCAACCCCGTTGGCTCTGGGACTGCCAGTGTCCCACCCCTGGTCACAAGGGCAAGGGTGGCAGTGAGGGATGAGGCTGGAGGCGTTGATGCAAGGGACCCCAGTGTCCTGCAGCCCTGGGGCTTTAAGCAAGGTAGTGACCCAGTCAGTTGTGTTAGTGTCTCTGATGCCTCCCAGAGGACAGACTGGAGGGGACAGGGACGAGAGGAGGGGAGGCCGCACCGTGGTCTGGAGGGGCCGAGTCGTGGGCCTAGGGGGTTCTTTTGCCCCCAGTTTCAACTTGTTGATATTCTGTGGCAGGGTTTATAGCTTGCACTCAGAGCAACCTAAAATGGGGGGCTTGAGTGGGACTCCCAGAATGGAGGCGGGTTGGGTGGGAGGAGGGTTAAGTGCAGCCCCAGTGTATAGATGAGGCCATGACACCTAGAGAAAGGGGTCATGCGCTGAAGGTCATGCTGAGTCAGGCAGAAATCACAGCTAGAACCCAGGCCTTGGCCTCCTGGGCCAGGTGCCTGACCACCGCCCCTCTGTGCCAAAGCAGCCGGGGTGCAAGACTTCAAACTCCACTTTGTGATGAGGGTGACTCAGTTTACCCACCTATAAAACGGGAAGCGACCCACTGATGTCAAAGCTGGGGCTGCCCAGATGAAGTAAACAGGGAGCTCTAGATGCTGGGCTTGGTCTGGGAAGGGCTGGGGCCGCCCTGGCTGATGGCCCTGGGCTGAAGCCGTTTGAAGTACGTGCGCCCAGCCGGCCTCCAGAGGCCCTGACCTCACTGGGCTGAGCCGCAGGAATGCCCCATCTGTCTGCACTTCCAGGACCCATCCCAGCTGCAGCCTGTCCAGACAGAGACTGCAGGGCCTGCCGGCTGCCCATCCCTCAGGGGCGGGCCCTGGTCTGCACAGAGAACATGCGATGTCAGGGTGCAGAGATCACACTGGCTCACAGACCCGGTTAGGGGAACCGAGGTCCGGTTCCATCACTGAGTAGCTGTGGGCCAGTCCAAAACATGACCCCTCAGGACACTCAGAATAAAGACCATCTGTGGCCTACAAAACCTTTCAAGATGCAGCCCCTGCTATGTCACGACCTTACCCCACCCTCTTCTCCCTGTCACACACAGCACTCCAGCCATGACCGCCTTGCAATCCCTTGGACGTGCTAGGCAGGACCCTGCCTCGGGGCCTTTGCACTTGCTGTGGCCGCTGCCTGGAATTTTCTTTCCGCGGATATCCACATGGCTCACTCCCTCACCTCTCCCAAGTCCTTCAAATCGCACCTTCTCCGTGAGGCCTGCTGCTGCCCCAGCAGGCCCAGGCCCCCTTACCTGCTCCCTCTTTTTCACACACATGCTATCTTCTAGGATGCTGGATAGTTTACTTACAATGTCTATAGTCTGTCTCCCCCATTTTTCCTCTTTGTTCATTGATATAGCTCCACTTTGTGGGACTGAATGTGGTATCGTATGCCAGGGGTCAGCTCTCTTTTTTTTTTTGTATAGAGCCAGAAGTAAGTATCTGTAGCTTTGTAGGCCCCATGCAAACTACACTTGACTCTTCAACAACGTAGGTTTGAACGGCACAGATCCACTTATATGTGGATTTTTTTCAGTAAGTACACTGTGGGCCCTCCATGCTCCTGGGGTTTGCATCCACGGCTGGAGGTCCATGGACGTGGAGGGCCAACTGTCCACATTGTTCTCATGCCACTTTACCCGAGGGACTGGACTGTTGGTTGTTGCTGGTGTCTGTGGGGAGTCAAAAGTTATGCTTGGATTTCTGACTGTGCGGGAGTCAAGACTCCTAACCCCCGGGTTGTTCAAGGGTCAACTATTTTCAACTTTGCTGCTCGGGCGCGGCAGACGGTACCAACAGGCGTGCCTGCACGTGGTCTGCGGGCTCTAGTGTGCCAACCACTGATACATGGAAAGGGGCCTGTTTATTGAGCGCCTGTGGCGGGCCAGGCCCCGGCTGGGCCTGGGTGAGGAGCATGTTCCTTGCTCTCAGGGGACTTATGTTCCAGGCAGATGAGATAAGTAAACAGACCGATATGGTCACAATAGATAGTAAAAGTGTGATAAAGGAAGCAAACGCTGGGCCGAAATCTAGAATGAGAGAACAGGTGTGGGGTCCAGGCTCACTTTGGCGAGTGCCCTGGGATGTGAACGGGCGGCTCGCAGCCGCCGAAGGAAGCCGGTGTGGCTGAAACTGTGCAGCCAGGAGCTGAGGAGGGGGTGGCCGGGGGCTGCGGGGCATGCAGTGGAAATGTAGGACAAGCCAAGTGCAGGAGCGGTCACTGAGGGGCTTCCAAAGGGATGGGGCCAAGGTGGGGACAGCAGAGGTGGGGAAGACTACTTGTAGCAGTGGCTGGTGGGGTCAGCTGAAAGGGAGTGTGGCCAAGGAGAGAAGTTTCTGGAACCCCAAAGGGATGATTATGGCTTCCAGGGAGATGGACAAGTTTTGGGAGCAGGGGACGCCGAGGATAATTTAGGAGGGATATCACATGGTAAAAGCGTGGACCTCCGTAGCTACTCTGCTGCCGCACAAAGGGAGGGAAGAAAGGGCTCTATATCGGGAGCCGGCCAGTGCAGGGGCAGGTTGCAGGGTCAGACAAGAGGCGGCCGATGCTCCTGGGGAGCACGGGGCTCAGCAGATGAGCCCCGCCTGCGAGCCAACTCTGCGGGACAGCTGCCCTTGTGCCCGTCCACCCAGCTCCCTCCCCTATCCCCGGCTCAAGCATTTTTTTCAAGCTCCACAAGATGATGCCAAAATGGGGTCTGCTCTCTCTAGGGACCTGGGAGCTCCCGGTCCCCAGGGCAGCCCGGTGGGGAGGCTGCAGCCTTGGGCCCGGCCTCGTGGCTGCGGGCAGGGCTTTGGGCAAGTTGTTTCACCCCACAGTGGTGCCTCCTCTGGGGAGGGGACTCATCATGACACCCACCTTGTAGGATGCCCAAGCACTAGATGACATACTTGGGATAAACACAGGGCAATGTGCGGCACATGTGTGGGTTTACCGAGCACCCCTGGGGGACTTCCTGCGGTCAGGGTCTGCCAAAGGCATCAAAGTGTCTGATACGAAATGAGGGGGGAGCCCCGGGGGGGGAAGGCAAAGTGTGGTGGGCGCAGCCTGGGCCTCACACTTAAGAGAGGAAGTAACAGGAGGTGGCAAAGACAGCTGGTGAGGACAGAGTTTGGGGTCAGATGACCTTGGACACCCTCCTGTAAGCAGCAGGGAGACACAGCAGGTTTCGCAGCGAGGGCGGGTCGGCAGCTCCTGCCTGGCAAGGCCCTGGCTGGCCTTGCACCCTGGGGGGCCTCCTTCGACACTCGGGTTTCCTGTCGCTGTCCTTTGGATTTTCTTCCCAGGGTTCTGCCGCCATGGGCAAGTCCCCTGGCTCCGCCTTCCTCTGTAGCAGCCGCAGCGGCTCCTGGGCCAGCAGGCAGGGGAGCACAGAGGAGACAGGGCTCCCACAGAGGGGCCGCCTTCCATGCCCCCAGTCGCCTGACCAGGGGGTCCGCAGAGGCCAGCGGGGATGGAAGGGGGCTGAGTGCTCCCGTCACTGGCTGACGCCAGTGTTCTTTTCACACTAGCTCCCCCGTTTTACAGATGAGAGCCCCTGAGGCTCAGGAGGTGAAGTGCCCTGCCCAAAGCCACCCAACTGGGACACAGCTGACCAGGGACACAGACCCAGGTCCCTGCACCTGGCTCTGAGGGCAGCTGGGATCCATGGGGAGGTCTTCAGGGGTGGTTGGAGGATGACGAGGTGGAAGAAGGGGCTGCTTTCTAGAACCCTCCGGTGCCTCCAACCCTTGCTCCTCTTACCTAGCATCTCCCACCTCTATTTCCCAGGGTCTGTCCTTGGTGAAGCCCATTTCCCTCCCTGTGCCTCAGTTTCTCCTCTAGTCTCATGGGCACAACACACACGCACGCACGCACGCACGCACGCACGCACTGCTCGAGCCAGGGCCCTGAGAGCACCTTGTCCGTCTTGATCCTGGCCAGTCTCTCCAAAAGGTAAAGGAGGAGCCTGCAGGGAGAGGTACAGGAACATGGACTTTGGGTGAGACCCAGTTCCCACCTGGGCTCTGTGTCCCTGAGGCCTGGGGGAGCAGGGGTTCCCCAAGCCTGGCTCCTACTGGCAGCTCCAAGTTGGACCAGGCGCTAGGGTAGCTCAAAGGGGCTGGCACCCCCTGGCCTTACGGATTGGCCCACAGCCTCGCCCAGCCTTCTCAGGAAGCTTTTGGCCCCAGAAACTCATTCAGTTTGTTTTCCCTCTACTTAGGCCAGTGTGGAATGGCAGGTTTGGAAAGGCGGGGGTGGAGCCCTGTGCCCAGCCCCCGGGTCTCACAGGGCAGGGTCCTGGGCGCCCGCTGCACAGTGTGGGAGGGTCTTGGTCTGGGAGGCCGGGTCCAGTGCTCAGCCTGGGTCTAGGATTCTTGCTCCAAATGGGTCCTGAGATGGCGGGGGCTAGTCCTGCTCCTGGGGACCAGCCTCAGCCTAACGCATGGTCCTGACTTCAATCCCACTGGAGGGCGGTAAGCAAGACTGCCCGTTTCCCTGGCCCACACTGGCACACACGTCTGGTCTCTTCTTGGAGGGCCCCATCCACCAGGGGGCAGGGCACAGGAGGCGAACCCAGACTCAGGACCGCAGACCAAGGCACGTGCACCTGTTTTCTGAGGCCGACTAGTCTTTGTGGGCCTCCCTTGAGAAGCCCTCCCGGACTCCTCCTCGTCAAGGACCCCGAGAACCAAGGGGCCAGGGCTCTGCGCATCACATCCCGGGCGAGGGCCAGACTCAGCAGCAGTGCCGCTCACTGGCGGGCATCCACCACTTTGGACTTCATTACAGCAGTAATGCCCCTGCATCCAGCTTGTCCTCACGAGGACCTCCTCCTTCCCTCCCTTTGCCCCTCCCCATCCACGGGGCACTGAGGCCACTTGGTTAGAGGGCAGCAAAGTGGGGGTCACTCGTGCTCTGGGTCCTATGGCCCCCTCGGGCCTGAACACAAGACGCCTTTCCCACCCCAGATCGACCTGTACGCGGGGGCTCTCTTCGTGCACATCTGCCTGGGCTGGAACTTCTACCTGTCCACCTCCCTCATGCTCGTCATCACGGCCCTGTACACCATCGCAGGTACGGTGCCCGGCCGAGGCTGGGTGGGGTCCTGACCACTGCGGGGGCATCCGTGGGGCCGGTGGACATGGCCGGCATCTGAGAGGCTAGTGGGAGCCAGAGTGTGGGCAGGGGCAGAGGGCCCCCCCTCCCACGGCCTGGGACGCAGCTGCGTTGGAGTTGGACAATTTGTAGCCTGGCTCTGCGGCCCGGCTTCTGGGTCCCACAGCTCACCCCCCCACAAAAGGAAAGGCCGGGGGACGTGGATGTGAGCAGCTGTCCCCCCTGGAGCGTGGGTGTTGCTTCCCTGTCCCCTCACGTCTTTCAGACTAGGGCCCCGCCGGCCTCCTGTTTCCTCCCGCAGGCGGCCTGGCAGCTGTCATCTACACAGATGCCCTGCAAACGCTCATCATGGTGGCGGGGGCTGTCATCCTGACCGTCAAAGGTGAGGGCCGTGGACGCAAGCCTTTGGGGTCTGGGGGTCAGCGCTGGGGGAGGGGCTGGCCCACGAGGTTGGGTCCCATGGTGGCGTCAGCCCCTGCTGGCCTTCCTTGAGGCGCTGTCTGCCCGGTTCTGGCCCACACGGCCCAGCTGTTTCCGTCGCAGCTCCCGCAGGACGCAGGGCTGGTCCGGGGCTGACTCAGGAGCACAGGGCCAGCCACACCTGCCCCACCTCAGGGCCTGAGGGTGAGGCTGGACGCAGGCGGATGTGCAGACACACAATTAGGAGACCGCAGAACTGCCGGGTGTCCGCCCTAATTGTTTAGAACCGTGTCCAGGCCCCCGACAAGTGCTGCTGCAGCCTGCTGGCAGCACCTGGGAGGAGAGCGGGGGTTTAGACAGGCCTGCGACACTGGGCTGCGGATAGGCAGCTCAGCGGGGGCCCCACGGGGTTCCAGGGGCCGCCTCACCCTGGGAGTGAGTGTGTGGAGCCAGGGGTCCCCCAGAGGGTGAGCAGAGAGGCCTTGCTGCCTCTTCCCAGCTCAGACTCTCGGATCCCGTGGCCCGGCCATGCCTGCTCCTTGCAACGTGTTTGTACCACTGCCGGGAGCGCTCACCCAGCCTGACCGGGGCTCCTGGCGGCCAGGACGCTGGGGACCCAGAGTCCAGGCAGCAGGCTTCCTGTGTGGGAAAGTGGGTGTGCGGAGGGCCTGAGCTGAGACTGGGCTTTTCCTGTGTCCATGCTTCTGTGTATCTGCCTCCTCTCAGACCACGGGCCCGTGTCTTTAGAACTCAATGCTGGAGAGACACCGAGCCAGCCAGGCCCAGCCTGGACGGAGGGGAGTGACTGCAGACATAGCAAAAGCCACAGATGGGCCAGGACGTGGCCATGAAGGGCTGACCCTGAAAACGGAGAAGGGGCGAATGTGGTCTGGGCTTGAGAGGAAAGACCACTGGCTTGGGGCCCAGGTGGCTGGCCCTGTGGACTTGGTCATGCCCCGGCCTGTTTCCTTGCGCAGTGCCACATCGCTGCCAGCCATTCTTAGCTCTGCCGAAAATCATGTCCTCCAGAAGTGTTAAGGTCTGGACCTTAACACTTTAAACTCCTTGGAAGGTCCTTAAATGGCAAGAAAGAATACTTCTGCTTCCTTGAACTGACAGTTTGAAGCTGGGCACAGAAGCCCCGGCTTTAAAGGCCAACCGGCATCCAGAGGTCAACAGGACACTGGGCTGCCCACGTGCAAAATGCTTATTTAATAGCATTATTTTAAATACATATAAAATAGTCATTTAAATTCACCTTTTTAAAAAACCCTCTACCCGGCCACACCCTTCCAGACGCTGGGAAAGGTGAAGTGGGAAAAGGCCAAGTGTGACACAGCAGGAAGTCCCTTGTGAGAGGCGGGGGGCAGGGGGCAGGGAGTCAGGGCCACCAGCCACCAACCCGTCCCTGTCCCGACCCTACCAGCTTTCGACCAGATCGGTGGGTATGAGCAGCTGGCGGCAGCCTATGCCCAGGCCATCCCGTCCAGGACCATTGCCAACACGACCTGCCACCTGCCGTGTGCAGACGCCATGCACATGTTCCGAGACCCCTACACCGCGGACCTCCCGTGGACCGGGATGACTTTCGGCTTGACCATCATGGCCACCTGGTACTGGTGCACTGACCAGGTGAGTGTCTGCATCGTCGCCTGCTACCTTCTTGACCTCCAGGGGGCCTCTGGAGGGTCTGGGTGGCCCATCTGCAGTCCGTGGTACGACCCCAGGGAACACCCACGTGGTGAGTCCGGGCTTGGGCGGGGGCCGTGGACGACCTGGCTCCAGGCGTGGGGACAGGGTGCTAGGGTTCCTTGCGGTCCTGGGGGCCCTGGAGCCTCTGTTTAGAATCAGATGAGGCCCACTGGCTGCTGCCCGTCCTGGCCTTCAAGTGCTTCGACTGGGACAGTCTGGAGTACGGGATTCCGAAAGGACTCGCATGCACTTTGGTGGCCCTGCCATCAGTTAGGAGACTGGTGCTGCGGGCCAGCCTTGGGCTCCCAGGGTCAGGTGGTGTGTGGGGCCCGAGGCTGCCCTTGGCCTGCCAGTAATGGGAACCCGCTTTCCTCGTAGAACTCTGGGCGCCCTCAGCAATGGGGCAGTACCGTGGGGGTCCTGGGGTCCTCAACAGCCGTGCGAAGCCATCTTTATCTCTGGTCCCCAAGGCAGGGACTCCATACTGGTGGTCCTGGGAAAGAGAGTACAGACACGGTGACACCCCACAGAGCAGCTCCACCTCTTCCCCCGGGACTTTTGCCAGGCAGGCTGCAGTCGGCACAGCCGGGCTTGTCTCCTGGCCCTGCCACTCACTAGCTGCTGGGCCCGGACAAGTTCGTTGCGTTACTCTGTGCCTCAGTTTCCCCACGTGTCATATGGGAATAATTTCGCCTTTGGTGGTTGTGATAAGGCAGGTTGCTACTCCTCCTCCTCAGCCCTGCTCCGGCCTCCTCCACCAGCAAAGGCAGGGCCAGGTGGTCAGAGGTGGCAGCTAGATCTGAGCCTGACATTCTGGGGAGTACAGGGGGGCCAGGTCTTCTCCTGGAGTCTGACTCTATCCTCTCTGCGTTGTGAACGCCCCGGGTAACCTCAGACAGCCTCTTGCCCTCTCGGGATGGAGGCGGCCAATGCCTGCCGCTCGGCTGGCCCCGGAAGGCCACAGGCAGCCCCAGGCAGCACTCAGGCGGGCGAAGGCCTCACGAAGCAGCAGGGCCTCGGCAGGCACAGGCGCGCTGGCCGTGCCTCAGACACGGGGCCCTGAGGGCCCTGCTGTGGGAGTGAGGCAGTGGGGTCAGTGAGCACAGCCTCTGCTGTGGGGGCAGGACTGGGACCCACACCCAGGGTGAGGGACGTCTCCTGGGGCCACAGCCGCCTGTCCGGCAAAGGGGGCGCTTGGAGGGTCTCCTTCTCTCGAGCAGCAGGTGCCTCAGTGCGCACTGGCTGGTAGACTCTCCCCGGGCTGTGACAGAGGGAAGTGATCCACATTGGGAGGCTTCAGAAACCCTGGTAGGCTGGGTCTCAGTTTCCCCATTTGTAGCATGGGATCCCCAGATTCCCACATCGGCCTTGTCTCACATGTGGGCCACCCGGGCACACATAGTTGCCCAGCAGGTACCTGGCCGGCCCCCTGGGAGGGCTGCAGGCGAGCCTGGGTGGGTGAGGGCTGGTTGGAGGCTGGCTGCGGGGCGCGCCAGGGGCACCAGGGCTGCCCTGCCGGCGGGCCCGCACCCTCCTCCCCACGTAGCACAGGCCCGGCGTGGCACTGGCACGTCTGGGCGGGAGAGCATTCAGGTGATTTTCCCATGAAGACCAAGTGGGCCTGGCCTCGAAGGCAGGGTTGAATGGGTCTCACTGTGCAGAAAAGAGGGCCACACAGGGAGGTGGGGCACCGCCCACAGCCCTACCTCCCCATCTTCCTCTTGCTCAGTCTGGTCTGCCCGGGGGTAGCCGGGCCTTGGTTCAGAGCACCCACAAGGCAGGGACTTTATCACTGGATCCCACCTGTCTGGTTCTCCCAGTCCCGCTCTGCTGTGACCCTCACTAGCAGCTGGGGACTTGGCAGGACACCCAGAGGGCTAACTCTACTCAGCCACAGGCCAGGACGCTCCTTCCAGAGGCCCAGCCTGGCCGGCGCCAGGTGGCAGCTCTGTATGCCAGGACCTCAGTGCTTCTCCTTGTCTTCGGACTTTTTTCACTGTCTCCCAGCTCATCCACAGTGCATGGGCTGCCCTCTTGTCACCAGAAATAAACACAGCCAATCAAAAAGAGGAGGCCTGCTGGGGCCCTGAGCCTCAGCTTCTCCGCCTGCAGAACAGAGCAGCAAAACCGGCCCAGCCTGCCTCCCGGGCCTGCCCCCGAGAGCCCAGGGTGGGATAATGGGATCCCTGCTCAGGGTTTGGGGAAGTGCTTCTCTCCTCCCACAAGGAGTGGCCCTGGGCTCCCGTAATGACAGCACATCAGTGGGGAAGCGTCTACAGGGAACCCTGTCTGGCCCCCTCCTTATCCAGACAGGGAAACTGAGGCACAAAGTGAGGCAAGGACTTGTCTCCGAGTCACCAGAAGCTGGTGGAGAAGCAGGACTGAGCAGACTGTCCTGCACGTCCGAGCTGTTGCTCCCAGCACCCTGTGATTCCAGGGTCCCCGAAAGCCATGCATCAGAGAGAGTGCTGTGAGCTAGCCATTCAGCTACCATGTTTGGAACGTAGTTAAAGTCACAGATAATTCCTACTCCTGAACGGCTGCTGGTGGGGGCACTGCTGAAGAGTAAAGCAAAAACACAGGTAAAACTTAGAGATTGCACAACGCTGTGAACGTACCAAAAAGCACTGAAAACTTTACGTGGCTGAACCACAGGTGAATTATACCTCAAGAGAGCTGTTTAAGAAAAAAACGTTTTGTTTTTTAAAAGTAGAATCGTGCCCAGCTTGTATGGTTCAGTGGACTGAGCTCTGGCCTGCGAGCTGAGAGGTCGCTGGTTCGGTTCCGGGTCCAGTTCCCAGTCATGGCACATGCCTGGGTTGCAGGCCAGGTCCCTGGTTGAGGGTGAGACTCAATCATGTTGATGCTTCTCTCCCTCTCTTTCTCCCTCACTTCCCCTCTCTCTAGGAGTAAATAAATAAAATCCTTAAAAGAAGAAAAAAGTAGAACCATAATGTCAGAGTTAGGAGGGATCTCAGACACCATCAGTTCACATTCTGTAGACCTGGAAACTGAGGCCCCACTAGGATCTGCCCAAGGCAACCTGAGGGGCTGCCCTGGGCAGTCCCAGCCCCCACCTGCCCTGCTGACCAGGGGGCTTCCCCAGGCCCCAGGTCTGAGAGCTCCGGACCCCTGGCAGTGACACAGAACAGCTGGTGCCAGTGTCACCTCTGGGCACATGTGCAAACATGCTAGCCACTCTCGTGAGGTGCAGGAGATGGGGGAGTCCCCTGATGCCGCTTCACTCAGGGTCTCCTCTAGCCCTGCCCATGGCAAGGTGCCAGGCCGGGCAGGAGTCACATCTTCCCTACTCAACAGCCAGGGAGACCGAGGCCTTGGGATGAGAGCGCCTTGGCCCCAGTCACTTGGCAATCAGAGTGAGCTCTGCTTTTGGGGGGCACTGTCAGGTGTCAGGTTTGGGCTTGGTTATCTCAAGTGGGTCTGCTGCTGGAGGGTCAGCATCTCATGCCACTCCCTGAGGCCCCCCCAGGGAGAAGTCCTGCCTCAGGTGCCCCTGCCAGGGGCTGCGACTCACGCCCTTCTCGTGCCCGCAGGTCATTGTGCAGCGGTCGCTGTCTGCCCGGGACCTGAACCACGCCAAAGCGGGCTCCGTGCTGGCCAGCTACCTCAAGATGCTGCCCATGGGCCTGATGATCATGCCTGGCATGATCAGCCGCGCGCTATTCCCAGGTAGGGCGGGTGCCAGGGGCCGGGCCGGGGCTGCCAGGCTGGCCAGGGAGAGGCAAAGGGTGACTATGAGCTGTTTCCTGGCCTGGGGGAGCAGGGGGAGAGTGGTCCTGGGACCAGACTCAAAGGGGCCGGCACACGGGTGGCTTGGCGTAGGCCTGGGCAAGGGCCACTTGCTGCGGGGTGCTGCGGGGGTAGAGACAAGTGCCTTTGCCACTGCTATTTCCTCGTCCGAAAACTAGGCACTGAAACATTCCCATTACACCATGGGCCTGAAACCTCAGGTGTGTTAAGTGTTCCGTTCAGCTCACAGTAGCTGGCACAGGTTGCCTTTAGGGGACACTGGGGCTGAGGTCTCCATCGCTGCCACATGTGTGGCCCGGGGTGGCTCCTACCAACTCCCCAGCCCCTATTCATTAGCGTCCCCATCTATAACAAGGAAAGGGCCTGAGCCAGCGACGCGGGTGCCCGGCAGATGGCTGCTCCGGGCGCTCAGGCCGGGGAAAGGGGCTCTCGGGCCCCTGGTGCAAAGGGACCCTGACCCACCTGTGCATCCTTGTCTGGGGAGTGCAAGGCCCGCATCTTCCTCAGGGTGCCCGCTTCTTCTCTCTCTCGGCCCTGGGTCCACGGTGAACCACACAGGTGCTCACCAAAGGTCCTGCGGGTCATGTTGGGGACACTCAGCTGTCGGCGGGGGGGCTGGGCTGGCCCATTTGTTACCTGCTCTGAGTGGCGCCTCCGGAAAGGGGCTTGGCGTCCCCTCAGCTCAAAACACTCATCTGACACGGAAGAGGAGGCCATTGAGGGCCGCCGTGGGCCATGGCCAAGGCCAGAGCTGCCCGAGAGGCTGTCCTGGTCACTGAGGGTCACGTAGTCATCATCATCTTCCTCCTCCTCCTGATCTAGCCCGTTGGGCATCATTACCCCCTCGCCATCAGGGTCATCCTGGGTCACAGACAGCTGCCGCTGGGGTGGGGCCCGGCCTGGGCCTGCTGTCCTGGGCAGCCCATGGTCTGCCCTGCTCTGGGGCACCTCCTCCTCTGGGTTCTCCAGGGCCCAGCCAACACTGCTGCCATTCTGGGCAAGCACGTCTGCCACAGGGACTGTCCGGGGCTTGGGCACAGGGGGCTGCGGCTTGGGGTCCTCCTTGGGGAGGCCGTTCTTGGCTGGGACCGCGCCCTGTGGGATGCTGGGCCCTGGAGCGGGGCTGCCGTCCTGGCTCTGCCTCCACAGCTGGGCCCCGGCCTGGGATGTGTCTCGGATCTTGATGCGGTTTATCTGGCTGGGCTGAGGGTTCCAGACGTTGGGGTCGATGATATTGATATAGCCCAGGATGTCACTGCCCGGCTCTGGGTCCGGCTCCACCCATGTGGGCAGGTATTCGAACATGTTGGCCCGCTCCAGGTTGAGCAGCCCCGGGTGGATGGGCAGGGGTGGCTCCGGCAGATCTGCTGGCTGCTCGGCCAGCGCTGCACCCCGCAGCCCCGGGGGCTTCTTGACCTCCTGCTTCTCAGAGGAGACCTTGGCGATCTCCTCAGCGCTCTTAGCCTTGACCAGCGCATACTTGGGGTTGACAAGCTTCTTGGCCACAGTGCCGGAGGGCACCAGAGGGACCACAGGGGGCAGCACGATAGGCTCGGGCTCAGGCTCCTTCTCCATGGGGATGCCCTTGAGGCTGACGCCATGTGACATGAGGTACAGCTCCTGGAACTGCCGGTCAAACGTTTCCACCACCTGGCCAGACAGCACGGAGATCACGTTCCGGTCTGTCCTCGCGGCCGACCACGTGAAGCTGCAACACAGGGCAGGGGCTGCCTGGTCACGCATGTGGGGCCCGCTTGCTCCCTCGGGCCCCGAGCACCCCTGCAGTGGGTGTCCGAGAGAGCCACCAGGTACCCCACAGGCTGCTGTTCCCCGGACCGCGGCTACGAGGCCCTGGATGGGACTAATAAGTCAGGGGAACAGGGAGTGGTGCACAAGCCTCAGGGCCAGACCTGAGCCTGGGTCCTCAGACAAATCACGGACACCAGGTCCTCTCTCACCTGTACAAAATAGCACAGTGCTGCGTTCCTCTGGGGGTCACAGGGTGCTCAGAGCAGCCTGGACACCTGGTGTCTTTGTCATCACCAACATTCATAGTGGCAGTGGTCCCCCCATGCCACCCCCCTGCCCCTGTATGGCGGGGCTCGCAGAGCTGGGCCACGGCTGTCCTCATTCTGGACCGGGCCCTGCCCTGAGAACGGCTTTCAGAGTGACTACTCTGTGGACCTGGGGAGACACAGCCTGGCCCAGCCCGCACCCTGCCTCCAACTGGAGCAAGTCTCCCAGACAAACACCCTCCTCTGCCTGCTTCTGGAGACAGGTGGGTGGCGTGCGGGTGTGCCCCAGCCCAGCTCACACCTCAGCAGTTTTGGGACCAATGAACCGGAATAGCCAGGGTGTCATAAGGTAGGATTAAGGGCAGAAACCCGCCAGGACCCAGAGCCGCCTCTTCCCCCAGCCCCCAGAAGGCCAGGGAATCACCTGTAGGAGCCACAGACGGCTCGGTCTCCATCCACGAACATGAACTTCTGGGCCAGGGCGCCCTTGAACTTGGTGGCTGACCGCGTGAAGAACTCTGTTCCCCCACTGCTCCGGACCCTGAGATTCTATGTTGGGGAACACAGGCAGAATTATATGGTCACAACACTGATGCCACAGAGGGGAGCCCCCGCCGTCTCTGGGGCCTCAGGGCAATTTGGGGGAGCCTGGGTGGGGAAGGACGAGGGGCTGAGGCCTGGAGAAGGGCAGTGATGTGTGGGGGCTGGTGCTGAAGGGTAAGGTGCAGCAGGGGCTGGGCCTGGCCTGCAGGTGCCCGTAGGGCAGCAGGCAGGACGAGAGCCATGCAGCCAGGCCAGTCTGGGGAAGCGCTGCTCCAGGGGGTGAGGCTGTTGCAGGGCCTTGAGCAGGAGGGGAACATGGACGCACCATAGAAAGGTTCCGGTGATGGCTGGGGCTCTGCCGTGGGGGAGACGGCGCCTGCGCTACGGGATCTGGGCCGGTGCTCTGGCAGGTCTTGGCCCTCCCAGGATGATCTCTGCTCACTGAGGGCAGGGCTCCCAGCGGTCTCTGCTACTTCTCTGCGGGTCTGCCCAGACCCCCTCACTGGGCCTGCGCTGGCTGGCTCAGGAGCCAAGCCAGCCAAAGCCCCTGGGAGACTGTGAGAAGGGGCGCTGAGACCCAGTGAGAGGGGAGGGGGGTCTCCGAGGAGTCACGAGCAGCACCTCAAGTCCAAGGCCAGGCTACTCCTGCCCTCCTCTGGACTCTGGCCGTGAAGAGCCCTCTCGCCCTGGTTCGGAGTCTAGGGGTGTGTGTGGGCTGGCTGCTGTGGGGCAGCAGGGCTGGCTCCGCTCCCCGCCCCACAGAAAGAGGGTCTAGTTCCGGGGGAGGGGCAGGATAAGCACAGCTGAGACCCCGGAGCTGAGGGAATGGCTGGGGACACCCCAGCCCTCGGGCCTGGAAGGAGATGTGGGCTCACAGTATAGGCGTTGCCAGCAGGGCTTCGGGAAGACAGGCTCCTGGTGCCCCCAAGAGTCACTTGGGAGGCCTGTGGGCAGACTGGGAACCTGGCTGTTAACACAAGCCCCAGGAAATCTAACATCTGCCCAGCGCGGGAACTCCCTTTAGGGTATCCCAGCAGGGCTGCTTGAAGGCCCCAGGGATGGGAGTCCCATCTCTGCTGAGGCCCCCATGCCGGCTTTGGGCACTGGGCTCTCGCGCCTTCTGTGACTTCTGCTGGCCCCCGCTCACTGGTTGCCCACTCACTGTCTTTCCCCGATCCCTGCCAAGGCCCCTAGCTGCAGGCAGTGATAACTGTGACCAGAACATCGCACTGGCGGTGACGAGGGATGACAGCAGCTGTGAGGAACGGCTTGCACGTGAAGGCAGGGACGCAGGGGTCAGGCTCAGAGTTAGCATCCAGACACGGGGACACAAAGGCCCGCTGAACAGAGCCACAGTCTGTGTTAAGATACATTAGGACTTCAGGGGAGGAGGGAGGGAAACGGAGTGGGCAGAGTAGACTCAGCTGGGTGCTCTGACAGACCCCCCACACCTGCTCAAGGGCCTAGCTTGGCCCTGGGGGCAGCAGGGGCCATCGGAGGATTCAGAGCAGGGAGTCGTGAAGTTGGAGCTGCACCCCAAGAGGGTGGCACCCAGCAGAGGACACGTGGAATGAATGGGGGCTTGGGGGCCGTAGGCCGAGGACAGGGAGGGGGCTGCTGTGGGCAAGGGAGGTGGGCCCAAGTCAGGGCAGGGGCTACAGGGGGTGATGGGTCTGAGAGAGCCAGAGTTCACCCTCCACTCCTGCCCACGGCCTGCAGGTGCTCCTGCTGGCCATCCCTTCTGTGACAGGCCCCAGACCCTTCTGCTCGGAGGCTGAGGGGTAGATCATGGAGGCCCACCTGGCTGTGGGGCGCACAGCTGTCCTGTTGCTGGGCCCAGCCCAGGAGCAGATAAGCCTCTGCCCCCAGGGCCAGCTCCCGCCAGGCGGCCTGTATGCTCACAGCCAGCTCAGAGCCAGCGCAGCAGGAAGCTGGCCACAGCCCAGGACAATTAGTGCTCGTGACCTTGCACCCAACACAGAGTACGCTCAGGACCAGAAACTGGAGCGAAGAGCCTGGAGGCGGCCCAAGGCCTTCCTGGTCGCCAGGGCCCCACAGCTGCCGTGGGCTCCTGGCCCAGTGTGCTGTGTGCCAGGCCACAGGCTCCGCCACGGCCTCACTCCCCATCTCGCCAGTGTCTGTCTCCACCCACCTCGAACCTTGTCCTGCTGGAGGGCTCAGAGGTCACCACCTACATCTGAGAGAGACTCAACTCCACGTGAGGGTGCCAGATTTGCTGTGTGACTCTAAGCAAGTCTCTGGCCCACTCTGGGCCTTAGTTTTCTTGTCTGCATGCTGAGGACTGGCCTAAAATCTAAGGCCTATTAGCCCTGGGGCTCAGCAGCAGGTGGGGCCTCGTGGCAGCTGTCACACCCCCTCCCCCGCCTCCTATCAGCTCCCAGGCCTGTTTTCCTGGGTGCGCCCCACCCCGTGGGGCCTGGCCCAGATGAGGTAATGTCTCAGGAGTCAGGGCTTGGGTGAGCAGCAGAGGCTCCCACAAAGCCACATTGTCTCTGAGCCCCAGGACAGCCCGGGCAGAACACAGTGGGCAGGGGCAGGACACGCAGGAGCACGGCAGGCCCAAGTGGGATGCCCTGAGCAAGTCCTTGGGCCCTGTGGAACCTCGGTCTCCTCACACCTGAAAGGGGCAGCGATGGGTCCTTGAGAGAACATCAGGGGAGGGTGTCAGGGGAGGTAACCCACGTCACCTGCTCTGAGGGTGGCTTCTGCCCCAAGCGTGTGTGGGGCAGGGTGGGGTGGGCACTAGGGATGGGGCACAACTGCAACACCCTGCCCCACACTCCCCACAGGGCCTCCTGTGCTCACACCAGCAATGTGACCTGACTAGGTCCTAAATCTGCCGGAGCCCATGCCTCAACTGCTGGCACAGAGGGCACAAGCCCAGGCCCCCAGAACAGGGCAGGTCTGGGGCATTCTTGAGCCCTGGTCAAACAGGGCTCTAGCCCTGGTGCCAACCAAATACCAATCTGGTCTCTCCACACCTCAGTTTTCTCATCTGTGAAATGGGGCTTACCCTCCTCCTGCTACAGGGCTGCTGGGTGGACTGAATGAAACCATGGTGAACGAGGGTGGGTGCTTCGCAAACAGAAGGTGACAAAGTGGTCTGTGACTGAGCACGTTAGGGTGTGATCCCTTCCACTGGTGAGGGGATCGGGTGGGGAGCAGCATGAAGGGCCAGGAAACACCTGGACAGTTCAGGTCTGGGGCGCCAGGACTGTCACCTGCCCGTGGTGACCAGGGAGCATCCAGCCCGCCCTCCCCTCTTCCTGGCCCCCAGGCCCGAAGAGAGCTTCTAGCTGTCCTGTGGTAGCTCTTTGGCCCCCACCCTCTGCAGGGGCCTGCTGGTAACCCCTGGGCCTAAGGAGGAATGGGGGATCCACAGATGCACCCCGACCAGGCCCGGCCAGTGACAGCAAGATCGAGCCAGGCGGAGCGCAGGCGACAGAGGGCCCACGTGCCCATGTGCTGGGTGCCTGTCCAGCCTCTGCTCTCGCCTGAAGAGCCTGGTCTACTCTGTAATGCTCTCCCTGGCCCTCACCTGGCCGTCGCAAAGCTGGGATGGGGAGCACCCTTGTGGACCACCTTTGGGGAGGGGGGCTGGGCAGGGCTGTGCCGGCCTAGCCCCGAGACCTTGCCGGAGGGACTCCCAGCTCTCCCCCAGGCTGGGCTGCTCAGCTTCGGCACTGCTGGAATCCTGGGCGTGGCGAGGTGATGCTGTGGGGCTGTCCTGAACATCTCAAGATATTTAGCAACATCCCTGGCCTCTGCCCACAGATGCCAACATACCGTCCCAGTCGTGACCCTTAAAAATGTCTCTGGACACTGCCCACTATCCCAAGCCAGTAAACTCCTCTGTTTCAGAAGCACTTCCTCACCCTGAGTCCATGAGAGACCCAAGCCAGGATCAGAGATGCGCAGAGGGTGCGGGAGGGAGGCCCTGGGAGCCAGCAGGAAGCTGCCTGTCCAGCGTGGGACCTGAGCTGCAGGCTGGGTCCTGGCATCCCTACTGAGCACCTTCCCACGTCTACCCTGGCTGGACTCATTCATCAGAAAAGGGTCCAGCCTTTGCCCAGTGGCTACTGGTTTTTCCAGTTTGGCTGCACCAAGCTGACGAGCTCTCCTGCTCCGTTGGCACCGCATAGCTTCCGTCCTGTCCTGGGCTGGGGGCCTCGAGGCCTGGCCTGGCTCCTACTGGTTCTGGGGCATCCCTTGGCACCCAGCCTTACCCCTAAATGTGGTCTGGCCATGTGGCCTGACCCTGGACCCTGGGGAGCGTAAGAGGGCTGGGTCTTCTTCTGAAGAGCCATTCCCGTTGCTAATGTGGGGCCATCATTCCCATTCCCCACCTGGGGGAGCCGTCAGGGGCCAGGTACTTGGGGCAGGCTGTGAACTCCACTCCTGGGGAGGTGCTAGTGCATGTCCTCCTGCCTCACCTGAAAGCCAGGAGAGCAGCTGTTTCCAGAATGTACTGGTGTGAGCTCAAAGCACAGGAAGCAGAGGCAGGAGGCCACGTGGGCGCTGCCTGCAGCAGGTGCACAGAGGTTGGGGTGGGGGTGGGGTTCCCGCCAGACCATGGCTCAGAGGGGGAAGGGAAGCCCCTTGGCACTCATCAGACCAGAGCTGCGGTCTCATGGGAGGAGCTGTGTCTGTCCCAACCAAAGACAGGATGAGAGGGGGAGCTCATTACTAAGGGTCCTGCCTCCATGTGGCCTCTTTTACGCTTCACAGCAGCCCTGCCCATTGTCAGACAGGAAGACTGAGGCCCGGATTCACTGTCTCTGTGCAAGGTTACAGTGCAGGTGGCAGAGCTGGGGCTCAGACCTGGTTCCTAGTGTTGCCCCTAGACTGGCACCGACACTGCCGTGGTCACAGGTGTGACCCCACATGTGCAACCTGTACCCTGGGCCTGTAGGATGTGAGGGCAGGTTGAAGCAGAGCTGGCCAAGGGTGGCAGGCGGTGAAGGAAGTACTCCCAAGACAGGTCCGGGCCCAGCCGGCCTGCGGGCAGGGAGGTGGGCCGTGTGGGCAGGCCCTAGACAAGGTCACACTTGGCCAGGGCTGGGCCCACAGGAGCCTCTAGCCACCCACCCAGGCCGTTGAGGGGGCGGGCTCAGAGGGGAGAATGAGGAGGCCAGGGTCACATGTCCTGTACCATGAAAGCACTGGCTCCTGGGCATGTCACCCTGCAGACCCTGCCACCTTCCCTAGTGCAGGGAGGTGGCCGGCATGGCCAGCTGGCCAGGGAGCCCCAGTGTGAGCTGCCGCTCCTGTGTGGCTCCATTTTCAAAGTGGGGTTGGGGCAGAAGGCCTCACACCCACACCCCTTCCCCTGCCCAGGGCCTGGGGTTTATAATTTCTGTTATTACCAGAAGCTGCGTAGCTCCCCTTAGCTCATAGTGCACTTTTATAGCCATTGTGCCCTCTAATTCCATCCTCAAACAATTCTATGAGGCGTCATTATAGCCACAAGGTGCCGGAGGCTCGGAGAAGTGGGGCCACGCGCCCAACCCCACGGTGGCCCCAGTGGCAGGCGCAGCCTCAGTCAGGGACGTTGGGCACCAAGGGTTTGTGTGCCCTCCTCTCCGTGCTGATGTCTTGCTACTGGCTTTTAGGTTCCGCCCAACTTGGAGGAATCCGAGGACAAGGAGGCAAGTTACAGTCTCCCAACAGGCCTCTACTTCCCCAGCTGTGCCGTGGCAGCCTAGCACAGACAGCCTCAAGGCCCCTCTGGCTCTGGCATTCCAGGCTCCTGCAAAACTACGGGGCTACCCCAGATCCTAAGACCCCCACATGCCCTCGGCAGGGAAGGACAGGGCTGGTGGGTGGATGGTGCTGGGCTGGTCTTACAGGAAGGGAGCCATGTAGCTTCTGGGCAGAGTTCTCAGAGCAGCCCCACCTGCCTGCCTCTTCTGGGGGCTCTAAAATACCCCCAACACTCCAAACACAACAAGGAGACTTGGCTTTGGGATTTCTCTGCTGAGAAAAGGCTTGGGGCACCAGACAGGGCTCGGGCCTCCAGCCACGGGCTCAGGCCCCCGCGCGGCCGGGACAAGTGCACTCCTGCCTCGTGATCCACACACTGGGGGGGGGGGGGCGCGAGGGGCTGTGAGGGGCGGCATACACATGGCAAAGCGCCCCGGGAGTGTGGCAGGGGCGCAGCGTGGGGGCCTGTTGGGTCTCCTCTAGGCCACGGGGGCAGGGGCGGCTGGACAGGGAGCCCTTAGGTTCTCTGACCGGCTGCCCGCAGGGCCAGGGCCAGCCTTTCAGAAGATGCCTTCTCCACGTTCTGGATCTCGCTAGCACGAGTCGTTTGCCCCGGGACTCGACCGTCGGGGCTAATTACATGGCAGGCAGGATGGCGAGCTGGCGTGGGGCTTAGGTCAACCCACCAAAGAGACCACATGAAAACCAGCCAACAGCTAGGCACTCAGAATTCGGAGTGCTCACGCCTGCTTGAAAAGGCTCGGTTGGCTTGGGGGGTGTGCCTGACAAACGCCGGCAAATCATAGGCATAGGTGCCCAGCCCCTTGGTAACCAGCCTGGCCTCTCCCTTCTCCTGGGATTCTGTTCAGATCCCAGGCCTAAAGCCCGAGGAATTCTGACCTGTCGGAGGCTCTTCTCGGCCAGAGGGCTCCGGTGCGGCGCCCCCCCACCCCTTCTTTGACTTCCTAGGCATGAATGACACCTGGACAAAGTGCCTCCATTTCCTCATCTGTAAAATGGGGACAACCGGAGAGTCATGTGGAGTAAATGAATTAACCGGGTAAAGTGCCAGGACAGGCACAGCCCGTGTCCGACACCGTAGAAGTACTGGCTGTTACCATGCTGACTGAGCTGTGCCCTCCAGGGAATGTGCTGCACACAGCAGGTGCCAAGTGATGTTGGGGTGGAAGGACGGCTCCCTCTCCCCCAAAGCAGAGTGCCAAATACTAGAGTGTCTGTGCAGAAGAGGCCAGCCACACTGGCCCACGCGGCCCTCTGCTGGACTGGCAAGGTCCTGGAGCCCAGAGGGAAGGGGTGTGCTCAAGGGCACACAGCAGGGCGGCACCGAGACCCACCTCTGCTCCATGGGGTCCCCCTGTGTGGCCTTTCCTGCTCTGCTCTCATTCCTCAAATCCACTTTAAACCCTGCCTGCAGTTCTCAAGGATGCTACCCCAACCTCAGTCAGAGGGGGCGTCCTCTGTCGGAGTCAGGCCCTAAACCTGTGGGTGGGTATTGCAGAGGCAGACTTTGGCTTAAACTCAGGGAAGAACTTCCTGGCAGTCAGATCTCTCCGGATACCAGACGTGAGCTGCCGGAGCCAGGGTAGTGAGCGCCCTGTCCCTGGAGGTGTGCGAGCAGACAGGTAACAAATGTGGCAGGGGCTGCTTGGAAAGGATGTGAGAGGCAGCGCCCTGACGTGGACTCTGGCACCTGGCCAGAAGGCCCTTAATCAATATTTGTCTTATCTCTGTCAGTTGGAGGTACTCGGTGTCCTGTCCCTTGGAGCATTCGAGCAGAGGCTAGGGGACTGCCTGGCAGGAGGCGCAAGGATTACTGAACCCTGTGCGCCCGGCACAAGGACTCTGTCTCTAGAGGACAGGTGCGCAGGTGTTCGCTGAGTAACGAGCTGGCCATTGTGACCGCTGGCTCACCTTGAGGTGTCCCAGGTGCATGCGGGCCCGCTCACACATGTGCAGGAAGTACTTGACGTTACTCTCGTCCAAGATGATGTACACGGCCACCTTCCTTTTGAAGCCGGCGTCCAGCAGGTCCTTAAAGATGTCTACATCGGTGAACATGTCCATAACCACAGCTATCACCTGGGAGTAGGAAGGGAGATGGGAGCCTTCATTCAGGCAGGCGGCAGTGAGGACAGGTGCCTCACAGGACACACGGCCCTCCCACCTGAAGCTTCAGGGCTGGGACTGGGAAGTATTGGGCTGGGGGCCTTTCTGACCCCGAAATTCTAGGCTCGGTGTTCCACACTTAGGACACGAGGGTCTCAGTCGGGGCACAGAGTGGACTCTGCGACAGCAGGGAGGCGGGGGGGTGAGGCACGTTCCACCCGCCTGCTGCTTCCCTAACACAGGCTGCGGGAGACCAAGCTCCGGCCCTCGGCAGGAGAGGCGTGCAGGGCAGGGCGAGGGACACAGCGGTGTGGGAGCCTGGGAGGAGCTGGCTCCCAAAGGTCCTGTGGTCAGAAAGGGGCTGCGTCCCGAGGGTCCCCTTCCTTGTGACTGTCAGGGCTTAGCCCAGGGGCCTGTCTCGGGCTGCTTCTGGGTTGCCTTCCTGAGTGCTCCACCTGCCACCCCGCAATGCTGAGGTGAACCAGATGTGCCAACAGCCAGCAGTCAGGGCGGCAGCGGGCACGGCCGCCCGCTGAGGTGGCCCATGTGTCCCTGGGTTAGTGTGGACTTTGGCAGGCTCCCTTGCCGCCCAGACCTGCACATGTGCTCCCCTTGTCATCGGACAACCTCTGCCCACAGCAGCCGACCTCCCCCTTCCTGGACCTGGCTCAGGGCAGAGCCCAGGTGTCAAGGTGCACCTACCCCACCCACGGCCCAGCCAGGGCCCAGTGTGGTCAGCGACGCGCCCAAGGCCTGCAGAGGGAAGAGACGCAGGGAAAGGACAGGGCTGTGAGGATAAGCCCGCAGGCCTCGGGGGGTGGTCAGCAGGCGCTTGTGCCTGGGGAGGCTGAGCGCCCCTCAGGCACTGGCCTCTGGTCGCATTCCCCTTTCCTGTCCCGTGGGCAAAGGGGAGCGTGTCAGACAGGCGCGATGCTGTGGCCCAGGCAGATGTCCAGCCCTCCCACCCTCAAAGGCCCGCGGTCTCAGGAACCCCTGGAAGAGCCTCACCCCGAGAGGCAGGGACGCGCCCTGGGTCACATATCAAACTGGCGACACTCGGGCCAGGACCTACCTGGGCCTGTCAGGGAGTCACGCTGACCCGCACACCCAGTGAGTGCAGGCCTGGCAGGCTCCCCCCTCTGGGATCCGCAGACCCAGGGTGACAGGGAGGCAGTGAGCCTTCATCCTCCAGTGAGCGCACCAGGCTGGCCCCTGCAGGCCACCTAAGCTTCTCTGGGTCCTCAGGCCCCTGCCCTGCCATAGGCATGACTTCTGTGTGACCCTGGGCAAGGCATCTGGCTTCTGTCATCAGCATGAGAAAGGGCCCGGGGAGCCCTGAGGCCCAGCCAGCACTCCCCAGAGACTGAAACCCAGGGTCCTCTCTGTCCCCCAGGAGACAGCCGCTCTGCCTTGGGGTCTTCACAGAGCTGTCCCGGGTGGGGCAGAGGAGAGGCACAGTCCCTGCAGGGGCCGGGACCCCAGGGGAAGCCGGGGTCGGCAGATGCTTGGCACTGGAGTTCGGCAGGGGCTCTGAGGGCAGTGAACTCCCATCCCAGGAGACGTCTGAGGAAAGGCCGGAGGTCACTGGGTGAGGGGGTGGCAAGGGCACAGGTGATGCCCAGTGTCAGAGCTGAGTGGGCACACATAGCCTTGGCTTTCACCAGTCGAGGGTGATGAGACCCTGGGGTGGGTGGGGTGGCAGCAGACACTGCCTTGCCTGGCACCCCATAGCCCCAAAGGCACGGCAGCCCTAGGACCCTTTGGACGGGCCACTCCCGTAGGCCAACAGGCTCAAGTGCCACCCTGGGAAGGGCGCAGCCGACATGCCTCTCCCTGGAGGTGGCCACCCCATTCCTTTACCACACCCCCCACCCCGCCATTGGATTGGCCAGGCTTGGGTCCAGGCCCTGCCCGCCATGGCAGAGGGGGGCTTGCCCTGGGCCCGGGCTGGGGAACATGCCCCAGCAGGACCCGCTCCATGTGCATCCTTCCCCACGTCACCATCTGGCGGGCAGGGTACCTGAGCCAGAGACCATCTCCTGTCAGGTTGGGTCTCTTGGGGCCTGCTCCCCACGGGGGATCCCTCAGGGGTCCCGGGGCTGAGGGCTGCTCTCTCCAGGCACGGAGTCTGGTCCCAGGGGAGATCACAGCAGGGCCTATAACAGGTGCCAGCGGAGCCTGGGGGTGGAGAGGGACACTGGGCATTCCCATGGAGGCCCCAGAGCATGCTCGTAGTCACATCCTGGAGGCTCCCCGCCATCCCCAAGTCCTGCACGCCCTGCCCCATTCTGTATGTGGGAAAGCTGGGGCCAGAGACTCAGATTAGGACCCAGGGTCCTGCACCCCACCCCGGAGCACCTTCGGCCCTAGAGAGCACAGGCCTTGGGCTGCATGAGGGTTTCTGATGAAACCAACAACCCCTGCCTGTTCCGTCCTTGCAGACACACTGCAAGGCAGCAGAAATTCCCTCCTCACAGAGGAGGAGACTGAGGCACAGAAGGGCCACCACTCCCCTGCCTGTGGCAGTATGAGCTTGTCCAGCGCACAGCCTGTCTGGGCCCAGCTAAGGAGGGGACCCTTGGTTTGCTGCCTGCCAGTGGGGGTGTTGGCCTGGCTCACTCAGCCTATTAGCTCCCACATCCAAGGCTACTGGCCCCGCCTGGGGGTAAACACCAGCTGCTTCCCATGGCCCAGCCCACGTGTTCCCTGCGAAGGGCCTGGGCGAGGTCAGGCCAAAGCCACGGGAAAGACAGAGGGAAGGCTGCGACAGGAGCCTGCCCTGCCCCGACGTGTGTGAGAAGACCACATGGGACAAGAAGCGGGTGGCCTGGGTCCCGGCTCTGAAGCTCGCTCCTTGTGACCACAGGGACCAGCAGTGTCCCAAGGGAGTGGGGAGGGCAGGTGTGCGTGCGCTCCGTACTCCAGGCCTGGCGTTGCTGTGGGGCTGATGGGCAGCCCCGGCCCAGCTCTACAGCCCCAATCCTGTGCAGGTCACACGGGCCAGTTCCTGAGGGAAGGAGGGTGCCCTGTGGCCCCTGAGTCATGGTCATAGGAAAGCCTCCTCTCAAAGACGCTGCCCAGAATAGGGACAGGCCCGACACCATACAGGTTCCCAGAGAGCAGTGGGGTGGAGGCTGGAGGATGCCTGGGGGTGGGGGAGGGCTGTGCCAGGGCTGCACTGGAGGAGGTGTGGTGGGGACCGGGGTCAGCGCTGGGTGTGGGTACTCCTTGTACCCAAATGCCTCCCCACGTCTCTCAGAGTGGGGGTGGGGGTTGTACGATATGTGCAAGCTCCCTAAGTGTGTGCCTCCAGCAGCTCCCACCCCTCCCTTCCTCTGTCTGCACACCTGCCATCCCACGGATCTGCATCCTGCCTCCTCTGGGTCCGAATGCCCCACCACTCTGCACGAGGCTAGGACTGCTCTCAGATCTCCTCTGACACCCCACCCAGCTCCTGACGGTTGCAGGATCCCTGACATATCCCTTGGAGTGGGTGAACATCCACCTCCACTTGAGAGATGCTGACACTGTGGCCCAGAAGGGAGGGTACCGACCCCAGGTCTCACCTCGAGCCAGTAGGAGGGTGGACACGGGTATCTGATCCAGGTGCTGGCACCCCACCCCGCGCACCTCCACCACCCAGGTGGTTACTAGAGGAGGAGGGGTAACTTGAGCACAGAGGGCAGTGTCTGAGCCACAGTGGAGCAGCCATCCCCACCTGTGGCCACCTCCCCCAACAGACATGACCTGAAGCCTGCTGCTGGCACTGGTGGCATGGCCCAGGGTCACTAGAATGAGTGCCCCCCCCAAAGGCCCTGGGCCCTAGCGGCAGTCTGAAGCCTGGCAAGGACAGAGCAGGACCAGGGTTAGAGCTGTGGGCTCCAGGCCACAGTATGGTGTTGGGTGAGCCATGTCCCTCTCTGAGTTTCAGTTTCCTCGTCAATGAAGTGGGGAAGGTTGGGGTGCCGCCCACGGCCGTCCCAGCCAAGGGATTCCCCAACCCCCTGCGCCTTTCCTAGGTGGTGGTGTGGGCTCCAGACTGTCCTTCTGGGGAGATGTGTGACAACCTCGGCAAGTGCCTTACGTCCCTCATAAGGTGATAACGCGGCCCACCCCGCGTGGCTGCCTGAGGGCGCCCGGCTGGTGCAGCACCTGGGACCACTCAGCAGACAGTGGCTGCCACTCTCCTGCATCCTCATCACACCAACCTGAGACTGTTCCACCAGGCCCACTGCGCCCTCTGGGGTGGACAGCCCAGGATCCTCGCCTGCCGCTTCCTGCTCCGCTGTGTGCCAGCTGGAAGGCGGCTGCAAGGCGGCACCCCAAGTGGTGGCACCCCATGGCAACGGTACAGGGCAGGCCGCAGGTGGTCCTAAGGGTAGAGACAATGGCCATCGACCACAGGATTCAGCTTCTGCTTCCAGCCATGGCAGCAGAACAGAGCCTGCGCTAACCCTCTTGCCCTAACAATAAAAAGACAAGCAAAATCTAAGAAACCAGAGCCCGCAGGCGGCACAGCAAGCACCGGGCTCCCTGAGAGGAGGGAACAAGTGGGGCCGGCTGCGGGGCGCCCCAGCTCCCTTTGGGCCGTGGCGCAGGTGGCTGTGGAGGCTGGGCGTCTCCCCGCGCTGAGCAGATGGGGTTTGCTCAGCGTCTGCAGGGCTCATGCTGGATGGAAGAGGGCCACACAGAGCAAGCACCGGAGATGACAGAGGGTCCCCACGAGCCCGCAGCTGGTGACCATGCAGCACGTGCGTGGGAGGGAGCCACGGGGGCTGGGACAGTTGCGGGCTCACAGAGAGGCAGGGCTGTTTACATCCCCGCTGTGCCTGCCGGGCAGCCTCAGAAGGACACTGCCTGAGGAGCAGGCACACAGGCCTGACAGGAGCCGCCAGGCTTTTTCTGTAAAGGTCAGAAAGTAAATATTTCAGGCTGTCAGGGCAGAGAGCAGCCACAGACAGCACAGGAACAACGGTGAGTGTCTGCGTCCCTGGAAGCGGGCAATGGACTGACTTCATCCACAGCGTGCCACCTGCTACCCTGGACCACTGCACACCACACGACCCCCACTGGACAGAGCTCACCAGCAAGCCCCAAAGTGTTAAATTGTTTCCAAGCAACTTCACTGCTTCCCAGAACAAAGCTCCAAAATATTTAAAGGAAAAAAAAAATCGAACTTCGGCACTCTACAACATAAAATTATCTGCTACCCAATAAAAAATTACGAGACACACAAGTAAACAGAAAAATAATGGCCCTCATGAGAAAAAAAAAAAAAAAAGAAAACTAACCCCAAATCGATACAGATGTTAGAACTGGCAGCTATAACTGTATTCTGTATGTTCAAAAAGTTACTTAGAGACAGGGGAAATATCTTTTTTAAAACTCAAAACTGAACCACAAGAGGTGAAACGACTCAATATTTAACATGAAAAATACCCAGGATGGGATTAATGGTAGATGAGACGCTCTGGAGAGAAGACCGGTGAACTTGAAGACGTCAAGAGAGCCGATCCACAATGACACGCACAGAAAGAGATCGAAAGACCAGGATTAGAGCTTCAGGGAGCTGCGGGTCAACTTTGAAGTTGTAATACATGCGTAATTAGAGTCTCAGAAGGAACCAAAGCAGAGGGTGGGGTTGGGGGTGGGAGGAGACAGAAAACATTGAAAAAATAATGGCCACAAAGCATTTCCACATTTGATGAGAACTACACATCCACAAGTCCAGGAGGTTCAATGAATTCCAAGCAGAAGAGACACAGAAAGCTATGCCAAAACACATCATAACCACATCACTTAAAGTCAGTGATAAAGAGAAAATCTTAAAAGCAGCCAGAGGGGAAAATACCATTCATTGCCTGTTGAGGAACAAAGGTAAGCAGGTCTCCCCTCCGAATCAACACCAGCCAGAGGCCCTGGGAGCAGTGTCTTCAAGGTTCTAAACGGGAAACTGTTAACCCAGATTCCACGCCCAGTGAAAGGAGCTTTCAAAGCCGAAGGTGAAAGGGGGGCCCTGCCAGTCGCCCCAGGGCTGGGAGGGCGCATCCCCAGCAGACCTGCACTGCGGTCACAAGAGGGCGCCACGGTGGCTCCTGCCCCCTCCCCCACCTGGGGATCTGAAACAGAGACAGGAATGGCTGCTCTCTTGTCCCCAACCTCCTCCTCCAACGGGAGGGCTGGGGCAGACCTGGCCACAGTGCCTCGGTTTCCCACATTCTGGACGTGGACCTGCCATCTGAAAGGCTTGGAAGGTTGTCTGGACTTTGAGGATGCTTCCTGAGAGCCCTGGCCCACCGTGGGCCATGTCTCCCTGCCTCCTGGGGCTCTCCAAACCAGTAGGCCTGCCCCCCGCTCTAAAGACCTGCCACTGCGTTAAGTCCTGCCTCCCCGGGGGACAGGGAGCAAGTCCATGATCATAGTAACAAATGCTGAAACTAGCCACGCCAGTTTGCTGGCACTTGCATAGGACCCAAGATGGGCAGTGACAACCACTCACATTTTCCAGGGGAGCGTCACTGTCAGCGGTGGCAGGGGCCTCCTGTCCCCAGGCTGCTCTCCCAGTGGGGGCTCATGTACATTGTAGCTGTGACTCTACCCACCGCCTCCCCGAGCCACCTGGGTCCTGAAATAAAGCCCTGCCATTGGCACTGCCCTGGGGGTAGATGCCTAGGGGTCTCCCGGCTCTACCACTCCTTCCCTGGGTGGTCTATGGCTGGGCACTTCCCCACCTGTAGCCTCAGTTTCTCTTCTTGGGAACATTGGTACTCAGAGTGGACGACCCGTGGTCTCTCCCCTATGACGTGCACCACCTCTTGCACCTTCCCCACTCTCTGCACTGTTAAAACAGAAGCCTCACTAGGGCCGATGAAAGAAGGCCGGAGGCTCCTGAACACCAACTGGCTGAAGCAGGATCGGGTCAAGAGGCTCATACGTGTCCCGCCCAGAGCCCTCTGACTAGGAGGCCGGCTTGGCCCAGCGGCCGGCCCGGGGCCCAGCCCTTCGTCTCCAGCCTCCCCACAGACACATCGACCTGCTCGCCGCAGCTCAGGAATGCTGCAGAGACAAGAGCTGGCAGAGCGTGGGGAAGGCCACCCGGTGACCGGGGCTGTGCCCTGCAGATAAGACCAGACGGCAAGCTGCTTCCTGTCCCTGCCAGCCTCAAGGGGCCTCGTGGTCCGCCGAGCTTCCAGGCCTGTGGGTGCAGGGTCCAGCCAGCCAGGCCCCCAACAGCTGTCAGCGAATGGCGCAAGCTGGGGGTTTTCAGAATCATAAATTCAAAAGCCTTTAAAACCTTAGCTTCTCCAGGGACCAAGAGTGACAGACACTGTGGAGCCACTGAACATTCTAATCCCTGGGGAAGGCTGGCCTAGAAAGGACTTGCCCAAGGTCACACAGTGAGCCAAGGCAGGGCCGAGGCCCGAGTCACCTGATGCCCACAGCCCCTCTACTGCATTCCTCCAAGCCCCTGCTTAAACTCCTCCCAGATGGGGAGCTCACCACTTCTCCACCCAGACTTCTGCCAGAGAGAGACAGGAGAGGAGTGAGGATAGAGGTAGAGGAAAGGAGGGAAGAGAACTGGCATTTACCAGATGCCAGATCCATGCCAGGTTCCACTCCAAGTGCTTTCAGAAACCGCCCCCACCACCCTTTCACTGAAATCTCACCACTCTGAGGCGGCAGTGTCACTGCCATGGCACTGGCGAGGAAGGGCGGGGGGTCCGAGAGGCAAAGCCACTGTCTGAGGGCGGCCTGGCTAGGTAGCAGCAGAGCTGGGGCTCAAGCCTGGGTCTGCGTGACATGGAAGCTGGTCTTTCCACTGCCCGACGTGGCATTTAACCTGGGAAGGTGCCCGAGCCTGGGGATCCCATGGCCTCCCCCACGGAGGCTGGCTGCAGCCCGCCCAGGCCAGGGCCTGACAGGTTACACGGTGTGGTCCTGGTGCGCTCAGCGTCCAGTGGGCGCTCACAACTGTTACTGCCTCGGGGCAATTTTACCTGCCCCAATCCCCATTTTACAGATGAAGAAACTGAGGCCCAAGATTATGGAGCGAGGAAGTGGATGAGCTGGGCAGGTGAGCCAGGAACCTCCAAGAGCACCAGCTCCCCGCTGGTGGCCCGGGGGGAGGACCTTTGGCTTCAGGGTCAGCCCCTCAAACCAGGGAGACTGGGGTTCTGTGGAGCCCAGTGCAGACAGGCTGGCCACGCCAAGGCGCCTGGTACGACCTGCGGCAGGCCCTGGCCTGCTCTGGGCCTCGGCATCCTCATCTGTGACAGGAGTATGATGACAGGCCCTGCCCCCCAGGGTTGAGGGAGGGCAGTGCTGCAGGGGTGAGGCTGCCTGCCTGCCTGCCAGCCCGAGCTCGGGAGCCAGGGGTGCGCCCTGCCCAGGAGTGCCGGCCCTCCCTCCTGGCAAGCCGCTCCTGGCTCTCCCCACTCTGAAGTGAGATGCGAACGCTGCCGTTGGGTAGGAAGCCTTTGCAGAAGACAGGAGCCAACATGGGATGTTGTTATCAGATGGTTCCCCACCTGGCAGGTGAAGGCCTTGGGCCCTGGGCTGGGAACTGCTAGAATAAGCAGGAAGTAGCTCCCCGAACTTGCTGTGTGCCCCTGGGACAGCGGACTAGGCCACCTCAGGGGTTCCTGAGGCGCTGAAGCTGTCCTGGTGTTGCCCAGCTCAGGGACAGTGAGAGCCTTCCCTCCTGCTGCAGGGATCTGCGGTGGCCTTGGTCCCCGTCACCCTCTCCTTGCCAGTCCTGGTGTGCTGCCCCCTCAGGGACAGCCCAGTGTTAGGGAGCCTGATGTGGACGCAGTGAGCTGGGGAAAGGCCATGAGGCCCCAACGCTGCCGGGAGAGTCTGGCTCAGAAGGAGCAGCCACAATGCTGCTCCCACGGGGAGGGGGCTGGGGCCCAGCAAGTGCCCTGAGGCGGGTTACTTGTCCTCCCCGCCCCACCAGGCCTCATTATCCTCACCTGCGCACCTACTCTACGGAGCTGCTGGGGGGATTACAGCGCAGGTCAAGTGCCCGCTCCACTTGGCAGACAGCTGGTATTTAATAAATGCCTCAGTACAGTGCTTTTCCTCTCCCGGAGCTAAGCCATCAGCCAGGACTTCCATGTGTGGCGGTGAAGGAAAGGACGTGGGCTTAATCAGGCATCGAAAAACCTGGTTCCTGTCCCTTCCTGCTGCATGGCCGACTCCGGGTCCCTGTTCCCAAGCCCTGGCTTGCCTGCGTGAAGTCAGGTTCTAGTCTAGCCATGGCCACTCACTCCCCCTCAGTTTCCTCATCAGTGTGGGACTCACCCCTCCCCCTGGGGCCTCCATGCAGGCCGCCAGGCTGGGAGGGGGTCCTACTGGGGGCCTGGTCCCATGTCGTGCTTGTGTGGGGAGCACTCCTACCCTCGCCCCTCCCGACCAGTCCAGCCTCTCCCTATCTCTCAAAGGCTGTAGCCCAGTGAGGCCGGGGCTCATCCCTTCTGGGCGTGATGCTACAGGCCCGGCCTCTGGAATGCAGCTGAAGCCCCATAGCAGGGTTTTTCCCAGATAAATCTCTGGCTCTGGGGGCAGGGGGATGGGCGGGCAGGTAACCGTCCATCTTGGAAAGTTGGAGCCCACTGAGGTGGAAGCTGTTTTGGAGCACAAGCCACCTGCTCAGAGTCACACAGTTGGCGGGGTCCTCTGAGACCCAGGGCCACCGTCTCCGCCCGACCTGTGCCAGGTGCACCAGAGGAGTCTAAAATCGCAGGGCAGCAAGGTGTCAGAGCTGAAGCGACATCAGCAGTCTCCAATGCTCGTACCCATTTTATAGATGGGAGGGCTGGGGCTCGGAAAGGAGCTGGGGCATGTGCCAGGTCACACAGTGGGGGAGGCAGAGCAGGGACCTGACCTCAGCACTCTTGGCTTCCTGTACGGTGGCCTATTAGTTCCACTCTAGTCTTTGGGGAACAGAGGGACCTGGTGGCAGCCCTGACAGGGACAGTCTCCCAGGTCCCTGCCCCAGGGCCTGCCTGCCATGCTGATGACAGGCTAGGCTGAGGAGGTGGTGGCTGGGCTGCCCTGGCTCGGTGGCAGCAGCCCCAGCCCAGGGGCCCAGTGGGCAGGGTCCAGTGTTCCAGCCAGGCAGCTGGACAGCGGGATCCCTGTTCTAGGCCTGCACTGGTACCGGGGCTGAAAGGAGGAACTGGGGGCGAGGGGAAAAGGAGTGATTCATGGGAAGACAGACAGCAGGAAGAGCTCCCAGGCAGGCGGCCAGGCAAAGGGCTCCGTCAGCATCCGTCAGCACCCGTCAGCGTCCCGGCCCAGCCCTGTGGGGCCCGGAAGCAGCCGGAGCAGGAGCCGGAGAGATGGGGGGGGTGGCAGGAGCTGCGGTGAGCTGCCCCTCCGCCCTGTCTCGGAGGCTGAGGACAACACAGACCTGGTCCCCAGCCCTCCCTCCAAGAAGTAGCTAGGTGACCTTGGAGAGCCTCAGCTTCTACATCTGAAAAATGGGGAGCCAGCACTACCTGAGCTGATAAAGTGCCTCGCACTCAATCGGCAGTAACTGCTGTTAGGGCAGACGGCTTCAGCACACGGCCACGTTGGCCCCGGATCCTACGGTGGATGTGACAGGGAAGCAGGCGGGCTGGGAAGCAGGGGCTGGCGTACCACGGTGCGGTGGGGCGAGAACAAATCCCTGCCTTCTCTGTGCCTCAGTGTTCCCATTGGGAGGACAAGGTGTGTGGCCTCGCTACCTCTGAGACCCCCCTTCTCGGGCCTCTGAGGCTCCCTGCTGTCTGAAACACAGTCACTCTTTGCAGGGAGCCCCCATTCTTAGAGGAATGACAGTAGGGGGCAATGCCACACCAACTGTAGTACCACACAGATCAGGGTTCAAACCTGAGACAAACTTCCTTAGGTGACACCCATAGCCTTGTGGGGCTTTCATGGGGAGCAAATAAAGTTATAGAGGGCCCGTGAGGTGCTGGGTCTCAGCCCTGGCCACTGAGACATGGGGAGGCCACCCTGAGGGCCCAGCCTAGCCCCAGGGGCCCCTATCTGGCCCCATCACTGGGCCAGGCTGTCTGTCTTTCTTTCTGGGGGAGATCAGACTCTGGCTGTGCCCATGCCAAGCTGGGATCTGACGTCTGCGTTCTTTCACTCCTGGTGGGGAGGAGAGGAAAGAGGAGGGGGAACCCTGGCACAGCAGGTCAAGTTTCCTTGGCCTCAGTTTCCCCAATTTTAAAAAGGGGGGTGAGACTAGATAATGGGTCCCAACAGGCCCTCCCAGGGGATTGTGTTCCATGACCTCAGGTCAGGTCCCATGTCAGCAGCACCTTCCTAGCCCACGGCCTGCGTGGGCAGGTTACTCATCCTGAAAACTGAGAAGGCCCCTTTCTCCTCCCCCTTCACCTCCTCTCCGTTCAGCTCTTCCTCACTCCCGTCACCCAATTCTACATTCGCGGCAGGCAAAGACGCGGCTTTTATCCTCACTACCTCCAACCTACAGACCGGAAACCCGAAGCCCCAAGCTGCCCGGGACAGGCTGAGAGCCAGGCTCCCTGACACAGGCCACTGGGCTCAGCTGGCCCCCTCAGAGACAGAAACTCCACGTCTCCAGAAACGTAAGCTGTGGCCACCTCCTCAGCCCCTGGTCCACTTCTGGTTTCCTTGCCCAGAGGCTCCCCCAAGCCCTGTCAACCAGGATGGTCCTCAGAGCGAGCGTTCAGGTCCTGTGCTGCACGCCTCTGGGCCTGGAACAGTGAAGGGTCTAGATTCCACTAGAAACACCTCGCCCACAACCCAAGTCCAGAACAGACATTGCTAATCACTCACTGCTCCCAGACCTGGCCCCAGAGTCCTTCTCAGCACAGCTAGCGAGGCAGGCTTTATCAATCACGTCAGGATGTACTTTAAAACCATGAATAAAGCACTGCCCATTCAGCAGGAAAAAGTATCCGTTCAAGGTCACGGCTGTCCAGCAGTGGCCTGGCTGTCTCTGCAGTGATGAGCTCCTCTTCTCTGAATATGTGTCAGTGTGTCAACTGCGTATGGCTACCCCCACCAGCGACACAGCGCAGCTCGGCAGGGGTTGGGAAGGGGAGGCCCAGACAATGCCTGGGGTCCCTTCCAGCAGTGACATTCAACCCAGGTGGGCAAGCCTCGGCCGAACTCACTCTGCTCCCACCCCTGAAGACCAAGCCACCCCCACCCCCACATCCCTGGCTGAGAGGTTCTGCCATGGCAAAGTCCACGAAGAGGCTCAGAGCGGATGAGCAGCTGCTCCCTGTTGCCCAGCACTCCCAGGAAACAAGCACATTTGGACTCAGACCTGAAGGCCAGCCTCAGATGGGCTCAGGCGACTGCTCAGTCTCCATGACTACTCCCCCATCCAACAAACGCAACCCTGGAGAACTCGTGGTGTGTATGAGAGCCTCGCCTCTCATGGGTGAATCAGAGCCATCCCCTGGGCAGTGAGAGAAAGCCACATAATGCCTTCCCACCCCACCCCACTGCAGCACCTTCTTCTCAGAAACCTGCTCACCAGGCCTCTGAAAATCAGAAAGACCCCCTCCCCATCCTCTGCAACAATGCACAATGGCCCTCTGAGACGCAGCAGCCCACCGTTACCTGCCAGAGGACCCGGGCACCCTGTCCCTCTGCAAAGCATGAGGAACCCCCAAGGGAGCAGGAAGGAAGGCAGCCAGGAGGCCTCCGGGGACTACGGTGGACTCTCCGTGTTGGACTCAGAGGGAGTGTTCACCGGGGTGGGAGATGCGGGGGGCCGCTTCCTCTCCGGCGGCCCCGCCAGCGGCTTGCTCACCTTCTGAGCCTGGCTGACCATCTTGCGCACCACCTCTTTGATGTGAGCCTGCCCGTCGAGGGGTGGCTGCATGTAGACGCTGGCCCGGGTCACGCCACGGTAGGCGATGGTGTCAGGCCAGCCCAGGTCCAGCTGTGGGATGGAGCGGTCTGACTTCTGCGGCCAGTACTCCAGCGAGGGCGGTGGCTCTGCCTCAGCTGGGACTCTTCCTGCCCCACTGGCCTCCTCACCATCCGCAACTCCATTGTCCTCAGGCCCCTGGGAGCAGCCTGAGCTCCGAGGGTCCTGAGAGCCCGGGTCGTACACCTCAATGGTCTCCAGGATGCGCCTGAGCTCCAGCTCCGAGAGGAAGTCGCGAATGTTCTCCCGGTTCAGCACCTCGTAGAAGGCCTCGCGGCCGTGGGCCACTAGGGCCTCCAGCGCCAGGCGCTGTTCCTCGCTGTAGAAGAACTCAGGCTTGGACTCGCTGGAGCGCCAGTTGACGTGGCTATTGTCCAGACATTGCACCTGGGAGAAGGCCATGGTGCCACCTGCCCAGCGCCTCTGCCGGGGTGGACGGGAGACAGATGCTCAGCAGGGTCCGGATCCTAATTCCGGTGGGGCTGGGACACAGTGCACTCCGGGCCTCAGGGCTGCCTCTGCTCCTCTTCCCATAAGGAGCCTGAAGGAGAGACAGGCCATATGCAGGGTCGGGCAGAGCACAGACCCGGCTGGGGTGCCAGGCGAGTGCTGAAAGAGATAGGGAACACACCCGGGGCCCGCTGTCTGGTACCTGTAGGGGAGGGGACACTCAAATCCCTGACTTTTGGGGCTGCCTGAAGTTCTGGGCTACTTTTGGGGAAACCAGAGCTGGCAGGGACTTCCCAGGAGTTTCCAGTAGTCGGAGGCAAGAGATTGAAATCAGGTGGACATTGGCCCTGCTGGCTCAGGGACGCCGGCAATCGAGGGCTTCCGGGAAGGGTGGGGGTCTTAAAAGTCCCTGGGCGCCTAGATGGGCAACCGAGGGGGCCTGCCCGCGGGTGGCGGAGGGGGGGGGTGGCGGCGCCGGGGGCGGGGCGGGGGGCGCCGGGACCCGGGGGTGCGGGCCGGGGCGCGCTTACCAGGCGGTGGCGGGCGCGTCGCAAGGCCGGCGAGGAAGCCGTGAGGGAGGAGCGGTGCGCACAGGCTGCAGCAGGCCGGTGACTAAATGCCACCCCGCCCACCGGCTGCCACCTGAGGTCACGTGCGGCTCCGGGGCGGGGCCGGAAACTGATTCACCCAGCCAGCGGACCCAGACCTGCCTCCTCCGCCGCGCTGCGCCCTGTCTGGGTGGCCGACAGGTGAAAAGCCCAGGAACCGAAGTCCAAGTGTTGCCGGAACACTGTGCCCAGAGAGGGACAGTGTTCCTCCTGGGGTCACCCAGCAAGTGAAGAGCGTTGACACTCCCTTCCCCCGGGACTGACGGAATCCTGGTTCCCACCCTGCCTGCGAAGCCTCCCAGGTGGGATGGCAAGTCCCCGGCGATGCCCAGCTGTCCGGTTGTGGAAGTGGAGTTGGGATACTAGGCCAGGAGTCCCCAAGGCAGGGGTAGAGCACCATCTGACCCAACCGTAGGCGCTTCTCAGAGCTTGGTGTAGACAGAACTGGTACCCAGTTCCAGTGAGGAACCCTGCTCCCTGCTGGGAGGGGTCCCCTCCTCCAGGCGTGGTCCTGCTTGAGGAGCAGCGCCCCACCCGAGGAGGGGTGAGCCAGTAAGGGCTGCTGTGGGCTGGGCGAGGCCCAGCTCTCTGCCCAGCGTCCCTGGGGCTTGGGACCCCGGTTATGGGAGGTGTGGGGACCACATCTGAAAGCAGGCTGCCTGGGGAGGGACAACAAAGCCCATTAAACCTGGCCA
The DNA here is from genome assembly GCA_004026545.1 of Mormoops blainvillei. Classification (NCBI taxonomy): domain Eukaryota; kingdom Metazoa; phylum Chordata; class Mammalia; order Chiroptera; family Mormoopidae; genus Mormoops; species Mormoops blainvillei. Next base: position 42,052 of record PVJD01010827.1, read on the forward strand.
AACAGCCCAGACCCCATTGCATGCCACAGCGAGTCAGCCAGGCACCTGGACCGGCCCTTCCCTCTGTCCTTCATCCCCTGCCACTTGCCCTTGATGCGGTTGCTTTGTGTCAGTGCTGCTGAGGACTGGAACCCCTGCCCTGCCCTGGGGTCCTCACTGCCATTCCTCTGCCTGCTAGGCCTCCAGGGGTGAAAGGCCTCTAGGCCTCCAAATTCCTGTTACCTGCCCAGAATTACAGATTCACAGGAAGTTGTCAAAAGACAAAACAAAACAGAGAGCTTGCATGCAGCCTTCATGCAGTTTCCCCCACTGGTATCGTCTTGCAAAGCTATAGCACAGTAACATCACAGCAAGAAAGTCGATGTTCCTGTGATCCGTAGCTTGTTCAGATTTTACCCGTTCAGACGTGCTCACGTGTATGTGTGCGCCTTGATGTACGCAACCTCATCACGCGCAGATTTGTGTAACCGCCCCCACAATCAAGATGCAGAACTGTTCTGTGGCCACCAAGCGCTCCGTCTGCTCAGCTACACCACACCCCCACCCCTCGCCCCCGGCAACCTCTGTCCTGCTTTCGGTCTCTGGGATTCGTCCAGGTTCTTGTGTGGTTTGATCGGTAGCCCGCTCCTTCTTGTGGCTGACTGGCAATCCACAGTGTGCTCCACGCTTATTTAAATTAAAAAACCACAGTTTATTTAACCATTTCATCTGTTGAAGGACACTTGAGTTTCCAGTTTGGGACTATTATGCATAAAGCTGCTATGAGACACATATATATACATATATATGTATATATGTATATATATGTGCCTCATATGTTTTACGTTCCCACCAACAACGCATGAGTGATGCAATTCCTCCACATCCTTGCCAGCACGTTGCGCTGCCACTGTTGTTTTATTTTTGCCACCCCAATGGGCGTCTCTTATTCTGGTGTTAATTTGCATTTTCTTAATGACTAATGACATGGAACATATTTTTATGTGCTTATTTGCCATCTGTATGTACTCTTCAGTGAAATGCCTGTTCATGTGTTTTGCCCATTTTCTAAATTGGATTTTTGGGTGTTTACTGTCGAGTTTTGAGAATGCTTAGTCTCCACACGAGGCCTTCGTCGGGTATGTGACCTGCAGATATTTTCTCCTGGTCTGTAGCTTTCTTTTTTCTCTTCTTCTTTTCAAGTATATAGTGCAGCTGACTTTTGAACAACGTGGTGATTAGGGGCACTGAAACCCCCCTCCATGCAGTTTAAAATCTGCATATAATTTTTATTGCCCCCAAATTTAACTACTAACAGCCTACTGTGACTAGAAGCCTTACTGATAACAAAAACAGCCGATTAACACATATTTTGCATGTTATGTGTATTATATACTGTATTCTTACAATAAAGTAAACTAGAAAAAAGAAAATGTTATTAAGAAAATCATAAGGGAAATACATTTAAAGTACTTATTTAAAAAAGTCCATCTATAATTTCAAACACATTTGTTCAAGGGTTGACTGTATAATATTATTAACGATAGTCACTGTGAGGCACTTCAGCTCCCTGGGACTCACTCATCTTACAACTGGAAATGTACACCCTTTGGTTGACACTTCCCTCCTCCCCAGACTGCCTGGTCCCTGGCAACTACTGCTCCAGTCTTTGTTTCTATGAGTTTGGCACTTTTAAACTCCGAGTGTAAGTAATATCACACCGTAATCGTCTTTTTCTGACTTATTTCACTTAGCATAATAGCCTCGAAGTCCAACCATATTGTTGCAGATGGTAGAATTATCTGTTTTTCTCGTGGATCAGTAATATCCTGCTCTATACACTTATGTATGTACATTATGTGTGTGTGTGTATAATCTTCTTTATCCATTCACCTGTTGATGGACAGTCAGGTTGTCTCCGTGTCTTGGCTGCTGTGAATAATGAATACAGGAGTGCAGGTATCTCTTAAGAGGTAGGAATTTCACTCCTGAAGATACATAACCTAGAGGGGGGCTTGCTGGATCACATAATAGTTCCATTTATATATATATTTTTTTCTTTTTTTTGAGGAACCTCCCTGTTCTTCACAGTGGCTGCACTAATTTACATTCTCACCAGCAGTGCACAAGGGTCCCTTACTGTCTGCATCCTTGCCAATGTCTTTTTGATGATAGCCCTTCTAAGAGTTGCAAGGTGATAGCTCACTGTGGTTTTGATTTGCATCCTGATGATTAGTGATATTGAGCACTTTTTAATGTACTTGGCCATTTGTATATTTCCTTTGGAAAAATGTCAATTCAGTTTCTCTGCTCATTTTGAAATCAAATATGTATAGATAGATAGACAGATATTGCTATTGAGTTGTAAGAGTTCTTTATATATTTTTGGAGATCATTCCTTTCTTGGATACATGTCTCGCAAATACTTCTTCCCAATCTATAGGTTAACATTTCATTTTCTCAATGGTTTCCTTTGCTGTGCAGAAGCTTTTTAATTTGATGTAGTCCCACTTAGTTGTTTTTGGGTTTTTTGCCTTTGCTTTTGGTGTAAAACCCCCAAAATCATTGCCAAAACTGATGTCAAGAAGCTTAGCCCCATGTTTTCTTCTAGGAGTGTTTAGGTCTTATGTTCAAATCTTTAATCCGTTTTGAGTCGATATGTGTGTGTGGTGTAAGATAGGAGTCTAGCTTCATTCTTTTGCATGTGAGCATCCAGTTTTCCAACACCACTTATTGAAGAGGCTGTTTCCCACTGTATATTCTTGGCTCCTTTGTTGTAAAGTAATACACTATATATGCATGAATTTATTTCTGGGCTGTCTATTCTATCCCATTTATCTGTGTATCTGCTTTTGTGCCAATATTGTACTGTTTTGATTACTATAGCTTTGTAATGCAGTTTGAAATCAGGAAATGTGATACCTCTAGCTTTGTTTATCTTTCTTAAAATTGCATTAGCTATTTGGGGTATTTTATGATTCCAACGAAGAATTTTGATAGGGATTGCATCAAATCTGTAGATCGCCTGGGGTATAATTGACATTTTAACAATATGAATCCTAATCCCTGAGCACGGAATATCTTTCCATTTATTTGTGTCTTCTTTAAATTCTTTCATCTGTGTCTTAAAAGTTTTCAGTATCTTTTAAAACAGATGTTTTACTTCCTTAGTTAAATTTACTTTAGGTGTTTTTTTCTTTTTTTACAATTGTAAATGGGATCGTTTTCTTAATTTCTCTTTCTGATAGTTTATTGTTAGTGTATAGACACACAACTGATTTTTGTACATTGATTTTATATCCTGCAACTTTATGAAAGTAATTTCTGTAGGTTTTCTTTTCCTCCTGTTCACAGGCATATTACACAGAGCAAAAGCTTTTAATTTTGATGAAGTCTAATTTGTTGGGGTGCATAGAAGAGACAACCAATTGGTGTTTCTCTCTCACGTTGATGCTTCTCCCCCTTCTTTCTCCTTCCTTTCCCCTCTCTCTAAAAATAAAACTTTTTTTTTAAAGAAATGGGTAAAAACTCTTCGCCTTTCCCTAGGTCTCAAATATTTTCTATTATTTTTTCCCTAAAATTTTGATAGTTTTACATTTAAATTTGTGATTTTTTAAAAATTATATTTTATTGTTGATGCTATTAGAGCTGTTCCATTTTTCTCCCTTTCCCCTCCTCCACCCAGCACCCCCCACCCCCTCAGACAATCCCCACACCATAGTTCATGTCCGTGGGCCATGCGTATAAGTTCTTTGGCTCCTCCATTTCTTATACTGTACTTTACATCTCCATCGCTCTTCTGTAACTGCCTATTTGTATTTCTCAATCCCCTCACCTCTTCACCCATTTCCCTGCATGCCCCTCTCATCGGGCAACCATCAAAATGCTCCCTGTATCCATGATTCTGTCTCTGTTCTTGTTGTTTGCTTAGTTTGTTTTCTAGATGCTGTTGTTGATAGATATGTATTTATTGCCATTTTATTGCTCATAGTTTGGATCTTTTTCTTAAATAAGTCCTTTTAACATTTCATGTAATAATGGTTTGGTGATGATGAACTCCTTTAGTTTTTTCTTGTCTGGGAAGCTCTTTACTTGCCCTTCGATTCTAACTAATATCTCTGCTGGGTAGAGCAACCTTGGCTGTAGATCCCTGCATTTCATGGCTTTGAATATTTCTTGCCAATCCCTTCTAGCCTGCAAACTTTCCTTTGAGAAATCAGCTGGTATTCTTATCAGAGCTCCCCCGTAGGTAACCAATTGTGTTTCTCTTGCTGCTTTTAAGATTCTCACTTCATCTTTAACCTTTGGCATTTTAATTATGATGTGTCTTGGAGTGGGCCTCCTTACATCCCTCTGGTTTGAGACTCTGGGCTTCCTGGACTTGCATGCCTATTTCCTTCACCAAATTAGGGAAGTTTTCTTTCATCATTTTTTCAAATAGATTTCAGATTTTTTGCTCTTTCTCTTCTCCTTCTGACATCCCTATGATGTGAATGTTGGAGCGACTGAAGTTGCCCAAAGGCTGCTTACACTATCATTGTTTTTTTGGATTCTTTTTTTCTTCTTGTCGTTCTGATTGGTTGCTTTTTGCTACCTTATGTTCCACGTCATTGATTTGATTCTTGGTTTCATCCACTCTACTGTTGTTTCCCTGTAAATTGTTTTTTATTTCAATTAATTTATCCCGTTTCTGACTGCATCTTTTAAAAAAATTTTTATTTATTTATTTTTAGAGAGAGGGGAAGGGAAGGAGAAAGACAGGAAAAGGAACATTGGTGTGTGAGAGAAACATCAATCCTCTCACACCTGGGGACCTACACCAGGCATGTGTCCTGCCTGGTAATCGTACCCTCAACCTTTTGGTTCGCAGGCCAGCACTCAATCCACTGAGCCACATTATCCAGGGTCTGACTGGATCTTTTTTATGCTGTTGAGGTCCTCACGAAGTTCCTTGAGCTTCCTTATAACTGGTGTTTTGAACTCTGCATCTGATAGATTGCTTATCTCCATTTTGTTTCATTCTTTTTCTGGAGTTTTGATCTGTTCTTTCATTTGGGCCATGTTTCTTTGTCTCCTCATTTTGGCAGCCTCCCTGTGTGTGTTTCTATGTGTTAGGTAGAGCTACTATGACTCCCTGTCTTGGTAGGTGACTTAATGTAGTAGGTGTCCTATAGGTTACAGTGGCACAGCCTCCCCTATCACCCGAGCTGGGTACTTGAGGTGCACCCTTCATGTAGGCTGAGTACAACCCCCTCTTGTAGTTGAGCCTCAGTTGCTGTCGGCCCGTCAATGGGAGGGATTTACCCAAGCCAGTCAGCTGCAAGGACTGGCTATAACCACTGACAACCAACCTCTGCCCTCTGTGGAGGATCCGCTCTGTGCAGGTTCAGGGTGGTGGTGTTCCAACGTGGTCTGTAGCTGTCCACTGGGTGTGCAGGCTCTGGGGGTTCCCGGGTGGTGCAGGCCAAGATCAACTTCCACCTATATTTTGCCCGGGACCACCCTGCCTGAGCTATAAAGCAACCTGAGATGGCTGCTACTTGTGCTGGGCTTGGCGATTCCCAGGTGAAGCCAAGCTGTGAATCTAGATTGGCTGCTGCTAATGCCAGGCCTGGAGCCACCTAGCAAGAGGTATGGGAGCTGGGGACTCACTGAGGCTGGCTGTTGCTTGTTTAAGAGGATTTAGTATGGATAAGTTGTGAAGCATGAACCAAGACCAGCCATTCATATGGAAAAGCCACTTTTAATAGCTTTAAGTTGGGTGGGACAGAGCCCCAGGGGATCTCCAGGGCAGGGCAAACGGTGTTAGTCAGGTTGCTTGAGTCTCAGATGTGGCATCCGCCTGCTGGCTCTGTGGCTCTGTTGGGGGGAAGGTTCAGAAAAGGGACAGTGGTTTCTGACGGCCTTTCTGTGTGGGAGAAAGCTGTCCCCCAGGTTTCTCAGTTCCTCCCTGTACACCACTGGTGCCTTTCAAGCTGTTACCCTGGTGCTGGAGCTCAGAGGGAGTGAGTCTGAGCAAGTCTGTGTGTGGGTTCTTTAAGAGGAACTGCTTAGAATTCCAGAAGTTTCTTCCACCAACTCAATCCCTGCTGGTTTTTGCAGCCAGTAGCTATGGGGACTTATCTTCCTGGCTCTGGAATCCTGGGCTGCGGGGCTTGGTGTGGGGCTGGGACCCCTCACCAAGATATCCCTTCTGAATTTTTATCCACTACACATGGATATGGGACCAGCCTGTTCCACATCTCCACCCCTCCTACCTGTCTGGATGGATGTGGTTTCTTTAATTCCATAGTTGTCGGACTTCCATTCAACTCGATTTCTGACTGTTCTGAGTGATGGTTGTTTTATATTTTAGTTGTACTTTTTGATGTGGTCGTGCAAAGAGGTGAGCCGTGTTTACATACGCCACCATCTTGTCCAAAGGTCCTCCAAATCTGTGATCTATTTTGATTTGACTTTTGTGTAAGGTGTGAAGTTTAGGTTGAAGTTTGAATTTTTGGCCTGTGGGTATCCCCAGAAAAGGTCTACACAGGAGAACGCAGCTTCAGAGAATCATCTTACCCAGGATCACAAAGGAAGGGATTGGGGAGCTGGACTCAAACCCGGGTCTGCGAGCTTTTCTTCTGTGCCCCACTGCGACGTTGCCATCTGGACTGGCTCCTAGGAATGGCTAGGCCTGGATGGGGAGTGGGGCGCGTCTTGATCAGCCCTCAGGGCAGTATTTCCAGTGGCCAGCTTGGGAAAGTGTCATCCAATCAGTCCACAAGCCCCAGCAGAGCCTGCCATGCGTTGCTTCTGCTGGGCCCCACTGGGCCCCAGGCTCCCATGGTCGTAGGTAGGGAGGCGGGACAGACACAGGGCACAGAGTTATTGGTGCCATGGAGGATGTTGCCCTGAAGCTTCTGCGGCCCAGACACCCACAGAGTTGACAGGAGCGAGCGTGAGCCCCTGGGTTTAGGAAGGAAGGAAGAGTGTCCCGGGGATGGGGAGCTGCACACCCAGAGGCCCAGCAGTGGGGGTGAGCTTGGTGGGGTGGTGTCACCAAGTAGGCAGAGGGCTGTGAATGGGCAGTCAGGGGAGCGAGCCGGACTGCAGGAGACGGAGAGCCAGAGCGGGGGGCGAGTGAGGAGGAGCCTGGGCGGACTGGAGCATCCCCTGCTGCCCACAAGGAGGGTGGGTGAGATGAGGCTTGGTGACGAGGTGGTGCAGTTCTCCTGGCCACGAAGCCCAGTGGCCGGACTTGGCACTGGCTACAGGGAGGGAGGACTTGGCGGAAAGGAGCAGAGCAACTCCCAGGCTTCCAGGGTGGGCCCTTGGCTGGGTGTGGGTGTGACGCCAATGTGGAGCCCAGTGGGGAAGCTCCTAGACCCACAGGAGCCCACTGGCTAGTCCCCTGGCTCTCACTGTTGGGGGACTGTTCGCTGTGGGGTTGGCATATTCGGGGGATGTGTTTAAGTGGCAACGCCTCTGCTGCTGTCATAGAGGAGAGGTTGTTCTTTCTTGGAGTTCAGCACAAACAGGCAGGTGACCTGAGCCAGCCGCGCTCAGAGGTGGCGCCCACGCCGAGAGCCTGGAGTAGGCTGAATAAACGCAGGCAGAACCTCCTGACTCAGGCTTTCTGAGCTGTTATGCAGCTGTGACTCCTCATCTGTCCCTCCCAGGAGGGCTGGGGCCTCCAGGCATCAGAGCCAGCCAGTCCAAGCCCAGAGTTTGTCAGGAGGGGCCCACCTCCCCTCTGAATGATGGGCCCTAGTGGCCCCAGATTCCAGCTATGGGACCCTGGGCTCGGTCCTTGGTCTGGTTGTGTGTCCAGGCAAGTTCTGCCCTTGCTGTTCCTGAGTTCTCTCACCTGCACAGCAGGTGGGGATGAAGGTGGTAGGGGAGGGAAGCTGGATCGAACAGTGCCTGAACTCCTTCATGGATCTTTTTGGGATTTTTTTCTCCCTCTCTTTCTTTCCTCTCGTGCCTTTCCTCCCTCCTCACTTGCTTATTCACTTGTTCATTCACATATGTTCACAGAACATCTCCTCTGGGCCCAGCCCTGAACACGGTGATACCTGGGAGTGGGAAATGATTCAAACCCATTGTCTACCCTTGGGGAGCTCCCAGTCTGGCAGGGAAGGTGAAATGTGCAGCAAACAACTGTGATTCAACCCTTGGCCTGGGAGCCCTTAGAGAGGTGGGTGTGGAGCGGGGGGAGCATGGGAGAGCCAGGAAATCCTCAGGGGACAAGCCCTCTGCGATGGGCCAGGAAGCAGGAGGTGAGCAAGGGTAGGGATGGAGCACCCAGAGGAGGACGCGCCTGCAAAAGCTTGGAGGAGCCCAAGTGCTGGGTGTGTACGAGGAGACACAAACAGGTCAGGTGTCTGGGGTGCGGGTGCCAGATGGGAGGACCCAGGACTAGTTGTCAAGGGCCTCAAATGCTTAGAAAGGATTTTTCCCCCCAGGAAGCCATGCGTTCTGGGGATGGGGGATGGGGAGGGGTTCCTGAGAACTAAGGGGTAAGAGCAAAGCTGTGATTCTGAAAGGATGGAGAGGTTGGGAGGGAGGCAGCAAGGAGCTGGGGCCCAGGGACCACGGAGAGGAGACGGCACCCTGGTGGCTCGGAGCGAAGCAGGCAGGGCGGTGGCAGGAGGAGCGGTGGGGCTGTGGGAG
>PVJD01010828.1:0-50701 GCA_004026545.1 Mormoops blainvillei
GTTCTAGGTGACTGGGGTTTGGGTGGTCCAAGGACTGCCCTACAAGCAACACAAACACAGTCACAGGACAGGGTCACCTCTTTGTGCCCTGTGAGAAGGTCATCTTGGAAAGGAGAAGACCAGCCAGATAAGGGGACCCGCCCTCTCAGACCTGCCATTCTTTACCAAATGACCCCGAGATACCTCGAGCGCCCAGGAGAGGGATAATAAGAACAATGGCTGGGCCGAAGCTAAAAAACAAAAAAGTAGAACTTTTGATGGGCACGCCTCTTTATGCTGACATACCCCAGTCCCTTCTGAAAACAAGGCAGAACCCCCTTCGCCATCACTCACTCACCTCTGTTCATTCAAACCACATGTACTGAGCTCCAGTCACAATTCAGGCCCTGTGCTAGGCCCCTGGGGCAGGAGTGTCATTCCCATCCTACAGAATTCCCTATACCTTCACCATTGTTGCTGGGGACTCTTGGTCCCACAATATCAAGGGGTCTCTTGCTAACCCCTAGCTCCGTGGATCATGGAAGGAGCTGCACCAAAAATCGAGGTACTTGTCAAGGCCTGAGAAACATGTGGCCTTGAGCAACAGCACTGCTGAGAGGTCCATCCTTAGGGACAGTGAACAGACACAAGTTCTAAAGAAAGTCAGTGAAATAAATTCTGAGCCCGCCCACAGCTGAGCCAGAAGAGGGTGGCGGTGGGGTGAGCCCGGCACACACACCAGCCAAATATTCCTGAGGCTTCAGCAGTGGTAGCCCGAGCTTATACCCACAGAGCTTATACCCAGTGACGCTCTGACGGGGGCACCTAGGTTGTACATCCCAGCGGTGCACATGGCAAAACTTGGTAAAACTCCTTTCAGAATCAAGGACAAGCTCCCTCCCTGCCCTGTGGCTATCACGTGATCACGTGACCTGACTGTCCCTTCCCATCCTTTTCTCCTACTGTCCTCCAAACTCATGCTCCAGCTAGTCACTGTCCTCAAGAAGCGGCCCTGTCTGCAGCATCCGTGTCCAACAGAGCAAGTCCACCCATCTCCTCCCAGACTATACACCCATCCAGGTAAGCCCCTCCCCATCAGGCTGGGCCCTCACCTAAGAGGCCCTCTACTAGCCTTACCCACGCCCCAGGATCATCGGTCAAGGCCACTACTTGTCTACTGAGACCAATGTGGACCTGAATATAACTCTTCGTTGTTCTCTGATTCATCTATGAGCCTGAATCTTCTCTTCCTTCAGTGGACTGGAAGCCACCGAAGGACATCCCCTCCTGATACCCCACAGTAGATGCATCCTGAAGTCCTATTGATTTGACTTTCTCCCCTTTCCCTCTTTCCAACCAACCATGAGATACAAGCAACCACCTCTAAGGCAGCACATGGTGGAGAGTGGAAAGCAAAGAAACTTCACTGTGGACCAGAAGGGGTCCTAATTCCAGCTCTTCCACCACCTGGACAGGGTAATCTTTGGCCAGTTATCTGCCTGTTCAGAGCCTTGATTTTTTTCATCCTTAAAATGGGGATGGACAGTCAACAATAAAAAAACAAAGAAACCAATTCAAAAATGGGCAAAGGACTTGAATAGACATTCCTCCAAGGAAGATACACAAGTATGGTCAATAAGCATAAGAAAAGATGCTCCACGTCACTAATCGTCAGGGAAATGCAATCCAAACTACAATAAGATGTCTCACACCCATCAAGGTAACTACTATCAAGAAAACAAGTGTTGGCAAGGATGCGGAAAAACTGGAAGCCTCGTCCACTGTTCGTGGTAATGTAAAATGGTACAACCACTGTAGAAAACAGTGCAGCAATTTCCCAGAAAATTAAACAGAGAATTACTACATGATCCAGTAATTCTACTTCTGCATATATTGAAAAAAATTGAAAGCAGATTCTTGAACAGATATTCGTCTGCAACGTTCACAGAAGCATGATTCACGTTAGTTCACTGTGGAAGTTAACACATGTCCACCCATAGATAAATGGATAAGCAAGATTTTGTACATTCCTATAATGGAATAGTACTCAGTCTTGAAAAGAAATGAAATTCTGACACATGTTGCAACATGGATGAACCTTGAGGATAGTGTGCCAAGTGTAATAAGCCAGTCGCAAAAAGACAAGTACTATATGATTCCATCTATATGAGGTACCTAGAAGAGTCAAAGTCATAGAGGTAGAAAGCAGAATGGGGGTTGCCAGGGGCTGGAGGGCAGGAGAAACGGGGAGTGACTGAATTAATAGGCAGAGCTTCAGTTTTGCAAGATGAAAAGAGTTCTGGGGATGGAGGGTGGTGATGGTGATGCAACATACGTGCACTGAATGCCACTGAACTGTACACTTAAAAATGGTTCAGATGGTAAATTTTATGTTCCGTGTATTTTACCACTTTAAAAAAAGGGGGGAGCAGGTAATGGGGATGGTCATATCCGGCATAGATGTTCTCATAAAAATTAAATGAGATGTGAAAGTATCTGGCACACAAAATGTTTCCTTCCTTTCCTCCAATCACAGAAATATATACACTAGCACCTAACAGTTCTGGCAGGGGAGGTGCAGAGGGTGGTGGGAAGCCTACCGGCCGGGGATTCAGGCAGCTGGCATTCGGCCACAGAGGCCCCCTTTTAGAGCTTCATTGTCCCCTGTAAATGAGAGGAGGCCCCTACCAGCTCGGAGAGTCAGAGATTCCAGAGCCCCTCTGCAAGGACAGTGAAGGCTTTCAGGGTGACACTGTTCACAGCTTGTGACTTCTGGGTTGAATTTTGTTTGTCCCCAAAAAAGATAGGTTAAAGTCCTAACCCCAGGACCTGGAATGTGGCCTTATCTGGAAACAGGGTATTATTCACAGAGCTAATTGAGTTAAAATGAGGTCATGCAGGTGGGCTATAACCCAATATGACTGGTGTCCTTTATACAAAAGGGATATGTAGACACCGAGACAGGCACGCACACGGGGAGGACGTCATGTGAACATGAAGGCAGAGGTCAGGGTGATGCTTCAACAAGCCAGGGAATGCCAAAGATTCCCAGCAAAGCACCAGAAGCCAGGGGAAAGGCCTGGAACAGATTCTCCCTCACAGCCCTCAGGAGGAACCAGCCCTGCCAACCTCGATCTTGGACTTCTAGTCCCCAGGGCAGTGAGACAATAGATTTCTGTTGTTCAAGCCCCCCAGTCTGTGGTATTTGTTATGGTGGCCCCAGCAAGCTAATACACTGTGCCTCTAACAGCCCTGATAAAAAGCGTGTGTTTGAAGTCCATGAGGTTCCACGGGGCTGTGGCAGTTGCCGTAGGGGAGCAGGCAGGGACTGTGCTGGCCGTGGACCCATAGATCTTGGAAAGCCCAGCACAAGCAGAGCTGAGAGTGCCTCCCCCGGTCAGGGAGGAGAAGCCCCCAGGGTGAGGGAGGGCAGAGTCTGAGAGAGGCGCCCACACTCCAGGTGACAAGGCCTCAGCAGCCCCTGATGAGTTAATTATTTATAAGCTGCTGTCATCATTTTGCTCGGTCTAACTCACTTCAGTGTTTTTAATATTTCAGAAACAGACGAGCCTAGCATTGCCCAAGCTATTCGTAGTCTTAGTCATACCAAACACTTCCTCCAAAACGATGCTGCAAGATGACTCCGACTTAAACAGTCCCCGGTGCGGCAGAGGGAGGGAGCTGACCTCCTGAGGTTTCAGCACCCCAGACAGAGTTTGCGCACAGTCAAGAGCAGCGTGGTCACAGCCGAAAGGCCTGGCCTCTGTGAGCCCAGACTCTGCCCCTCTGTCCATCCCCCACCCGCCCAGCCTGCGAGTTCACCTGCCTCTCTGTGCCAGGCACTGGACCAAGCCCTCTGTGCACGCTATCCCACTGACATCTCCAGTGCTGCTAGTTTGCCCGTTTCAGAGAAACGCAGGTCCAAAGAAGTTCAAGAACATGCCAGAAGCCATACAGGCAGTCGATTGAAGCCAGGATTCTAATCTAGTTCTAATTCCAAAACGCCAGCTTTTCCCTGCTAACTAAGCTATATTGCTGGAAGGTCGTTCCAGGTGAAGGTGACAGGGAGAGAGTCACAGACCAGACAGCCACGGGGGGCACATCCAGCTGCGGACGTGTGATCGGTGCATCTGGGGTGCGTGTCGAACAGGGTGGGGACACTCGCTTTATAATCTTCAACCTGGGAGATTATAAAAAGGGAGATTAAGGTTTTTTTTAAAGGTAATATATCTGCACAAAGGCTTAATAAAGCCTCTGAGAGATGAGATGTTTGTCCAGGTCTTTCCCTGGGGTGACCTCCCTTCCACATTGGCTTCCCACTGCCCTAACCTTAGAAACACTGGCTCAGATCCCCAAGCCTCAAAGCACTTCCAGCACCATCGTATATCCTGGTGGCTGGGGACTCTGCAGGGCCCGCACCTCTGGTGACAAAGGCAGAGGTGTCTGCGGCAGAACCACCAGTAGCAGGGCTTATGGACGCGGTGTTAAACTCTCAAACCTTTTCCACTAAGAGAAAGCGAGCACGCTACAGAGGGCGGAAGCCTGAAGCCATCAACGTGAAAAAAACGTTGTTTTCTGCAACAGCTCATCCTACCTGAGTGTTCTCTCCCTCGTCTATGGTTCATCTTCTTTAGAAAAAAAATCCCTGTTCTATTTAAAAGATTTGATTGATTTCGCCTGTAAAGAAACAGGTGACTAAATTTTTCCCCATTGCCTCCAAGTTTCATTTCGTATCATTATCTCTAACCATGTTTTGAGCGCCTCTCAGAAGAATGCTTTCCAAAGTCGTATTTGATCCATCACAACCTGACAGTGCCTCTCTCTCTCTGGGACAGCGTCTCTCTCCAGGCCTCATTTCCCTTATTCGTAAAATGAAGATGATAATATCAATGTCCGTAAGTTACGTTCTGAGCACTTACCATGAACCAGGCAACTTACATTCACGATCTCATTCAATCCTCACAATAACCCTACAAGATAGGTATCAGTAGTCTCATCCCCATTTTGCAGATGAGAAACTGAGGCTTAAAGAGGTTAACTGGCTTGTGGGTACCAGTGGTGAATCTGGAATTTATATCCAGCTACTCTACTTCTCAAGGGGAATCACGGTGCCCCTTTAAGGATTAAATTAAATAAGAGAGTGTGGAGCAGAGCTCTTTGTAAACTGGCAAATGTCAGGCTGAGGCTCACGGTTATTTCCAGGGGTGTGAGGGGTTACCACCAGACCGGACAGCTCTGGAGAGTTTAACACAGCTTCCATAAGCCCTGCTACTGGTGGTTCTGCCGCAGACACCTCTGCCTTTGTCACCAGAGGTGCGGGCCCTGCACAGTCCCCAGCCACAGGGATATACGATGGTGCTGGAAGTGCTTTGAGGCTTGGGGGTCTCAGACAGTGTTTCTAGGTTAGGGCAGCCAATGTGGAAGGGAGGTCACCCCAGGGAAAGACCTGGACAAACATCTTATCTCTCAGAGGCTTTATCTCCCAGGTTGTGCTCTGCCTGCTTCGGAGCCGGGACCCCTGAGGCCCTGGACACTGCAGCCACCCCTTCCTGGAGCGCTCGTGTGTAGGGAAATCGGGCTACTAGCACAGCAGTCTCATTGCCTCTGCCTGGGCCTCGGCTGGATGTGTGACTCCAGGAGCCAAACAAATCCACTCAAGCTGAATACCAACATCTTCCCCTACATGCACACACCTCTACATACGCACATGAACATGCACACATGCAAATTCTCACACACATGCACACACACAAACACAGGTGGGTGCATAAGTACTAAGATACCCTAAGAGAAGTTGGGCCTTGACACAGCCCAGATTTTTTGGACATCCTGCAGGTAGGGGGAAGGGAAGCTGCATTTTGGGTGGACGGGGCATGGGAATTGCACCCTGAGTCATTTATGAGGCACCCTCGGTGGCCTGCAGGTACAGAGCGTGCAGCTCCCTTCGGAGAAGGCCCACTGCCACTTTTCAAGGACCAGCAGGATCTTGGAAATGCCTCTGTTTCTGATCTTGTTTTTTTTCATCTCCATCATAATTTGTTTCTACTAAATTAAATTTCGACTCACTTAAAAGGTCGTAGTGGGCCCAGGAAAAGATGAATGAGTTATGGTAAGAACTGTTTAGCAAAGTAATAGTTTCCTAAAGTTCACCTGCTCGTCTTTGCAGCACACGTGGGTCATATGCCCACCAGGCCCTCCAGCAGGCCTATTGTGGTGCTGGGTAAACACCCATTTCTCTCAGTGAATTGAGGTGGAGGGGCATGAGGTTCGGGAGAGTTCCCCCTGCTTTTCTCTTTATCTCTAGGCACGGTATGCTAACAAGGAGGCGACTGGTCTATAACAACGGGCCCCCACAGTGCCTCCCTTGCAGCTGTTCACTCTTCAGCACTGGAAGAGAAAATATTTACAACTGAGAATTTCGGTGCCTGAGTTCTGGCCTCATTTCACTCTGCCTCCCCTCCACTGTCAGGACTTCCTGCTTTTAATCTTCCCACTTCTCCAGGGACTGACCCTCCCTGGGGCTATTCCTCCAGGCATTTGCATTTAACATGAGTGTCTAACTTAAGACCAAAAGCTGCTCTGGCTGGTGCGGCTCAGTGGATTGAGTGACAGCCTGAGAACCAAAGGGTCGCAGGTTGGATTCCTCGTCAGGGCACATGCCTGGGTTTCAGGCCAGGTCCCCAGTAGGGGTTGCATAAGAGGCAACCACATATTGATGTATCTCTCCCTCTCTCCCTCCCTTCCTCTCTCTCTAAAAATAAAATAAAATCTTAAAAAAAGAAAAATCTTAAAAAAAAAAAGACCAAAAGCTCCACCCCCAGATCCTCGGAAAAGGCGGTAAGAGTCTGCCGTGGTCCAGGCAGGAGGTGTCTTTCATCGCTAAGGCAGACCCTGAAGACACTCCACTCCCGTACCTTTACAGAGCTTAGGGCAGAGCTTAGGATGACAGACAGGAGGGCACAGAGCTGGTCTGGGATGGGACATGGGAATGACTAGGCTCCCCTCCTCCTGTTCCTTCTCTCCCCTATTCTTAATCCCAAGCCCTCCTACCCTGCTCCTCCAGGTGGCCCAGAAGTCAGGGCTCGGTAGCCCCTTGGTGCACACGGTCAGCCAAGCTAGACTCCAGTACTCAGATCCCAGAGCAGGGGTTGGCAGCAGTGGGCCACCACTTAAGAATCTGGGGTAGGGAGGAGGGAGGGCAGTGATGCACAGCATGGGTGGGGGTGGGTGAAGACGGAATCCTCAGCTCCAGGAGTCCAGAAGTCCTGGAGAGGGTGACCACTGCCCTCTCCACACCACCAGTTAGATGCGTGACCTCACTGCTGACAAGGTGGGAAGAGAAAAGCTGCAAATGACTTGGCCAGGTAGAACCTAGACTTCACCCCAATCCATCCAACTCCAATCCCGGCTCTTTCCAATGGGTCACCCAGGTTCAATGTGAAAGCTCCATTGTCAGACGCGTCTGTACACAGAGTAAGTAGACACCTTCCAAAGTCCAGCTCACTTGGTCTATTGTGCCAGGGCTTCGACAGCTGCTGACTGCATGAGTAGCCATCCATGGGGCCTCTCTTCCCAGGTGGGTAGCTCAGCCACATGCAGGGAAGCCTAGGGGTTCCTGTGCAGATGACCGATTCCCTGAATCACCAGTTCACATGGGGGCCCTTTCTCTCAGAGGGACGGCAACATCTTTCTTTGTTCTTTTTGCTGTGTTTATAGATGATCTAATGCTGCAGGTCCCCAGGGCAGAGAGGCTGCTGGGCAAGAGAAGGGAAGCCCCAGGACAGTTGCTTGGTTTTCAATCCTCAGTTGCATCCCAGGCTCCCGCTCGAGGCACTGTGCTGCGGTCACTCACACACACGCATGCCTGACTGGCCCTGAGCCCTCGGGTGTCCTCCTGAGACACTTTCCTCACCTGGTGCTTGCTGCCCAAGCCTGGAACCCCATCCTTTATTCCCCCAACAGGCTGCAAGTGGCCACCCCAGCCTGGCTCCTGGTTTGGGCGTGTCTGCAAGCACCCAGGGAAGACCTTGATCCCATCAGCAGTTCCCAGCCACCTGCAGATCCACCAGTGCAGCCACCCCTGCAACAACGTGCCCCCACCCCCAGCTGCCTGTGCTCGTCCTCACACTAGTGCTGGCTTCTCAGTGCCCCAGCCCCAGCCCTGAAAGGGGCTGACATGGGGTGTGCACGGCACAGGATGGAGGGACAGACACGCACTTAACATTCCCTTACAACCTCCAGCCACAAGGAGAGGTGAGGAGGAACAGATGACCTATTTTACAGGTAAGAAAACTAAGGCTCAGGGGAGCTAAATCAGCACGTGCCCAGGTCTGCCCAGCACCAAAACCTACAGTGCTTTCTTTTATACCGAGAGACCTGACCTCCAACCGGAACGCCGAAGGTGCAAAAGGAAACCTCCAAAATCTCCTTACCTGATGCTCTTAAGATTGATGGATTTTATGAAGAAACCAACATGATAGATCTGTGGGTAATGGAAGTCTCTCAACTTCTGTACCACTTTTAACTTTCCCAAGCAATTTTGCATGCTTGTGTTTACAGAGACAATCCATCAGGGGCTGGGACAGGTTTCATGGAATTTATTCTTTTCAATTAAAGGCCATTTGATCAATGTAAAACTAGATGTGATTTAGTGAAGAGCCTTGTGTTTACAAATTAGCAAATTAAAATCGTTACCGTGTCCAATTTTTTTAGGAAAACAAAGATACGTTGTGGAACTTCCACACTGTCACAGAAGGACCCCAGGAAAGGAATCACCAGGCACAGCAGAGGTCAGAAGAGAGAGACCCCTGCTGCAGAAACACACACATCCAGGCTGCTGTTCTGACGGGAGCTCTAGGCTGGAGCAGGGAACAGGGCCACTGAGAGGCAGCACTCCCTGCCCCTGGCGGCGCACCTGAGCTCCTGGA
This sequence comes from Mormoops blainvillei, assembly GCA_004026545.1. Taxonomy (NCBI): domain Eukaryota; kingdom Metazoa; phylum Chordata; class Mammalia; order Chiroptera; family Mormoopidae; genus Mormoops; species Mormoops blainvillei. Next base: position 8,907 of record PVJD01010828.1, read on the forward strand.
GGAAGAGGAGCTGCAGGCTGACCTGCAGGGTTTCTGACCAGAAGCCACGGGGGAATCTCGCCTTTAGACAAGTTTGGAGCGAGCTGTTTAGGGGAAGAAGCTCCGCTGGACATCCCAGCTGCCACCGCCAAGATCAAATCACACCCAAGGTTAAATGGACAGAAAAATGCCAGTGCTGGCCCATGAAGACAATCTGATGGCCAGGACTGGCTACATAATTTGTGTGGCCCGGGGCAAAATGACACAGTGGGGTCCTTTGTTTGAAAATAATGATTAATTTCAAAATGGCCACAGCAGAGCATTTAATAAGCTCAGAACCCTTCTCGGGGGAGGACCCTGTGCGGCTGCCTGTGCATGAAGCCAGCTTTGCCTCAAAAAAAGGTGGGGGAGGGGACAAAGTTTTTAAAGGACAGCACTAGTAGAATGGAAGCCACCTAGGAAGCAGGCCAGTGGCCTGGGGAATGTAGTCACACCACCCAGGCCTCGGTTTCCTCACCCAGGACAAAGGGGATCAAGTCTCTGGGCTGCTGCCCTCCTGAGTTTGTTGTGAGAGATCAAATGAGATAATGAAGGTGGAAGTTCCTGGAATGGGGAGGCAAGGCACAAATATAGGGGATTATTAGTATTCACCCAGGCCCACGGAGCTCTGCGATTTCTGAAGAACAGTGACATTCCCCAGCAATTAAGTCACATTAACATAATTCAAACAAAACATCTAATTTTAGCTATGCGTAACAATTTCCCCTCAGCAGAACAGACGGGGCTGCCTCTCATTGGAGCAGCGCGATACCAGACACGCAGCAGAAACCAAACCGTGCCGACACAGGCCTCTTCCCCAGGCAGGCACCAGACTGCCTCTGTTTTCACAACCGAAAGGCGTGCCCCTAGATGGCTTCTACGGTGGCGTCCCGCAGCGGAGCTGCCCTGCTGGCCCCGCTCTTAGAGTCCCTGGCGACTGAGGAGGACGCAGCAGCCGGAGCAGCCCCCCAGGACCAGACACAGCAGCTCCCCAGCTGGAGCGGGAATCGGGAGCCCCGAGGTTCCTCCAGGACCCCAGTCCTACAGCCTCAGTGTCCCTGCGTGGGAAATAGGGGCCTGACTCCCTCTCTGTTTAAGGACACGGCGATGATGATTCTGTGAGTGTGTGTTTAAGGCAAAAGACCAGATTCATCCATCCGACCGGCAGGTTCCGGGGATGCAGGGAAGACCGAGGTCCAGGCTTTGTGCACGGTCAAGCAAGGAGCGCCAGCGTTTAACCTGGGGTTGGCGCACGGCACTCAAGGGCCAGATCCAGCCTGTTGCCTGTTTCTGTACGGCCCACAAGCTAAGAAAGATTTTCACTTTTTTTTTAATGGTTGAAGCGAAGCATAACATTCTGCAACATGTAGAAAATGAAATGACACTCAAATTTCAGCATCCATAAATAAAGTTTTATTGGAACAGGGCCATGCTCACCCATTTGTGTGTTGTCTGTGGTGCTTTTGTGCCATGATGGCAGAGTTGAACACTTGAAACACAGACTTAAAAAGATTTACCATATGGCCTTTTACAGTAAAAAGTTCACCCACCTCTGACTTAAGCAAATAAAACAGTGAGTGCTGTGTTGGCGAGATCAGCAGTGCTAACGGAACACAGAAGAGGGGGCAATTATTTCTGCTTAATGAAGTCAGGGAAGGCTTCCTGAAAGAGGTGATATTTATTCTGTATTTGAAAGATGCCCAGGAGCATATTGGGTAGCCAAGGCAAGAGGGGATCTTGGACTTCGTACCCAGCACTGACAGTATGAATAAGGCATGGGGGTGGGAAGGGCGGGGGGAGGATGTAGGAAATGCCTAGCGCATGCGTAGAGGGGATGAAAAAAGGAAGGACAGGAGGGAAGAAGATAAAGCTGGGCAGAGTGCAGTATACTTATAAGGAGCTTTTCCTATTCTCTCCTTCCCCAAGGAAGAAGCACAATAAAATAGGAGGTAACCAAGGCAAATAGAGAGACAGACATATTCCAAAACTCAAGGGGAAGCCAGACCTGGCATCCAAACAGTACCCAGAAGGCTGAGTTTCGGGCCCCACTCAGTCATAACCTTGGGGAGGTCCCCCCTGCCACCCAGCCCTCAGCTCCTGCCTCTGGAGTGAAGAGCTGTGCTTGGTGAACGTGCCCCAAAGGCCGGAGGTGCATGGAACAAACCGAACATCCACCCCAGGCCACTCTGGCAGCCCATCGGGCCCTGAACACCCCTGGAGCTGCATGTGGCACTGAAGAGCACTAACTGGGGCAGTGAGACGAGGACCAGGTTGGAATTATCTACCCAGGACACATTTCCTTCCACCAGGCCCAGAGAGGGCTCAGGCTTCTGTACCCAAACCGAGCGCCCTGGCGGCCCCTTCCCTCACAGAGACGCCCCAAGGGCCCTGAATCCCATAGGCCCTCCAGGCCACAGTCAGAGGACCACGTCTGGTTTCTGCACACTCTTCCTTGTGCGCCTTTGCTTGGTGGGGCTGTTTCCACGTGGAACAAAAGAACCAGAATCCCTCTTCCCCTCTCTGAGCCCCTCCCACCAGGCTGTGCTCAGACACTCACCGCCTGTAATCTCTCGCCAGGGCCAGAAGAGCCAAGCCTGGAGACCTGCTCCTAGTATTTCCCTGGCCGCTAAAAATAGCCGTGTGATCTGGACGAGGCATTTTCTTTCTCTGGACACAGTCTCCCCACGAAGGGGATGGGGTATGAGGCCTTCAAGGTCCTTTCCCAGACGCCACGTCAGCTACCCTATTCCAGACCCTAGATGAGACCAGTGAGACATCAGAGGACCAGGGAAGTGATGTGATTTTCCCAAGCTCACCCGCCACTTCCTGAGGGACTAAGGGCCACCCTTAGTTCCTGACATTCCCACTAAGGCACTGGTTGTACACTGCCTTTTATGTGTCTACATGAGCAGGGGGGACCCAAAAAATCCAGAATTTATTTGTAAAAAAGTGTGTTTACATGTTTAAACTTCAGCCACCTTCCAGCTCCTCTCCACTGGATGCAATATGCCTATCGAGACATTTTTTTCCACTGCTCAAAACAGTTTTTGAACTCATTGATTTTGATGCCTTTTAGTGCTTCTGCCGTTTTTTGTTTCACCTCTTCCAGATTGGCAAAACGTTTCTCTTTGAGATCTTTTTTCATCCGGGAAAACAAAAAAAATGTCACTCAGGGAGAGATCCAGTGAATAGGGAGGGTGGAACATGGGGGTCATGCCATTTTTGGTCAAAAACTGCTGAACACTCAGTGCGGTGTGGGCAGGTGCACTTGTAAATCACCCGTCATGAACTGAGCAAATGCGTAGAAAGAGTCTTCAAAACAAATTCACTGAAGCCAAACGCAGCCTCTCACAACGTCACCAGCTGGCGCACTGATACAGATGGGTTCCTAGAACACTCACCTAGCAGGGGAAGCCTGTACTACAAGGAGTCCGCCCTCCAGGAGATAACTCTGGGTTTTTAATGGGTCCCCGCTCATATCTATCTATCTATGCGTATGTCCTTCTCTAGTTTTTATCTGTATCTGCGGTGCTGGTTCTTTTGGGGGGAATGCATGCCTTCTCCCCACGTGAGAGTGGCATTTTATCTTACAGAGTCAAAGGAACTACCATGCGGATTTCTCATCAAGATCTAGGCTCTGTGTTAAGTGCTGTTAAAATGTTTTTCATTTTTTGCCCCTCTTCTGTCCCCGTTTAAGCACTCTGTCTATCTGATTTTGTTTAATACTCATAATGGCCCTAGACGCGGCAAGGTGAAGGTTTTCAAATCAGGCAGCTGGTACAAACCCCAGCCCTGGCTCCAAGAGAGTGTCTGACCTTGGGCAAGCTGCTTAACCGTGCTGAGCTCTCCAAGGTCCTCACCTGTAAAGCAGGCTGTTCTCCCAGCCCCTGTGCGGGTCAGAGCTGTCCCTTGCCATCCCTTCTCTCTCTCAGAGGAGGGAACACCAGCCTCCCATGGCTGGGCCCCGCTGTTTTCCTGCTGGTAGCTGGGTAGGCAGTTGATAGATGAGAAAAGCAGAAAACAACACAAATTTTAATCCCCAACACCCTGCCTCTGCTACCGCCTGCTTGTTATAAAAGCCAGGCCTTTAGAGAGAGACAGACAGCCCAAGGTTTCAGCTGCAGCTCCAGCACTTCTCGGAGGAGTGAGACACGCCTAATCTTGCCGAGCCTTACCGTGCTCCCCACGTGAACTGGGGAACCTGACCCCTGCTTCTCTGCGGGGCTGTTAGGAGGATAGTGAGGTAACCGGGGTGGTGGGAGGAAACACCTGGCAATCCGAGCTCTGTGTAACAATGAATACTGTCCATGCAGCACCCACTGTCCTGCCCCCAGGGCTCTTTGAGGTCTGAATACCTGGGGGGCTCATATCCCAGGGGATGCGACCACTGGAGAGGGCTCTAGTTCTATGACAGCCTGGACCTGGGAGTCCCCTCAATTCTCTCCTTCCTCCCCCAGCCCTGGCAGGGCAGCCACTGAAGAAAACATGGCAGGCTTTCAGCACCTGGGGCTTCCACTGATCCAGTGAGCACTGCGTTCCAGGGAGGGGTGGGCCAGTGGGCCAGAGACTGAAATTTAAAAAGCACTGAATTGGAGTACTAACCTCTCCTGAAGATACGGACTCAGAAACTCGGTAAGTGACAAAGCAGGACTTTGCCCTAAGTGGGCAATTCACTCAAAAGAGGAGGCCCCTCTTTAGAGACTCCTACAAGAGGAGTCTCTAAAAAGCCAGGACTGTCTGACAAAGCGCATCGCACACTCCGTAGCACAGAGCCTGTCCTGTGGGCCTGGGGTCTGCCTGGGTCTGCTTTCCCAGGCAGGAGAAAGGGCTGCTCAAGCCCCCGCCCCCACTGCAGTCAAGGCCAACAAGCTCCACAGAGGGAGGCTCCCTGCGTTCATGACCTTGAGGCAAGTCTGAGTGTGACCGGCCCAGTCACCTTGCACTGAAAATAGAAGGCACCCTGCCTTCTGCTTTTCTGTTCACCTGGGGCAGAGGTTACTCTTCGTTACACATGTAGAAGGAGGCACCCTACTGGCCTCAGCAGGAGGTTTATGGGGTCAGGGGGTGCCCGATGACACAGGCCCCCTACAAACACACATCCAAAGGACCAGAGCTGTTAACCTTGAGTACCGTGACCCTCTAACCGCTCATGTGGCCCCCGTACTTTATCAGGACATTTTCCTGTCCTTGATCTGCCCAGTGTCAGTGTTATGAAAATAATACCTTGGACGGGATGAGTATAAAGAAGCTGAACCCAAACCCCATGCTGGGTGGTCTTTCACTTTCACTTTTGCTAACACTCCTGCGCCCTGCAGTCTGGTACCCGTTAGATCTGGACCACAACCCAAGACAGCCTGCTCCAACTGGGTCTCCCTTCCAGCACTCCTTAGACCAGGGTAAGCTAACTGGCATCTGGGAACCACTTTACCCCGTGGTTCTGTAAATTCGCATAATCACAGAATTACGAGTACTCCCAGAAGAGGCTTAGAAGGACCCTATGCCAACCCCCTTATTTTAGAGGTTGGGAAACTGAGGCTCAGAGAAGTGTCCGAAGCTACACAAGGCAGTGAAAAAAACTAGAACTCAACCCCAGCTCTCTCGACCCCAGGGTCTGTTCTCTTCCTCCACAACCACACAGAGTCCATGCTCACAAATCCGAGGGGTGGATTGGGGGGCAAGGAGAGGTTCCTACTATCCAGATTACGCGCAGGCTCCGGTAACAGAGAAATACAAGATAATGAATTAGTTTCATTTCCTTACTGGGTCGATAACCCTGTGTTGTCCTAGGACTTCACTGTAAGTGCCATTAGCTTTAAAAGGCACGGGAAACTCCCTGGGCAAACACAGGGACACCTCGCCAACCCCCTTCAGGTGCCCTTTCTATAACATCTCTTACCCAGAGACAAGAGAACTTCTTGGAGACAGCGAGGCTGGGCCATAAAGGATAAGCAGGGATTAGACTGAGCTCCACGGAGAAGGGACCTGCAGGTGAAGGTGCGGGGGGCAGAGCACTGCAAACCCTGATGGCACGAGGCGGGGCATGAGGCGTAAGACCCCGGTGGTCGGCAGATTCTAACAGCCAATGTGAAGTAACTGAAACGTCTTATGAAGGGAAGGGACAACTGTCAAAATGCATTAAAAAAAGAAAAACATGACTTGTGCTGCAAGGTGAAGACTGGGTGGGAGGGCCAGACCAGAGGAGATTACCGCAGGAATGATGCTTGGGCAAGAGCGAGGCGAGGAGGGGTGGAGAAAGGCGAATGCATGGCAGAGACCCACCTGGGCTCTTCCTGAAGAATCTAATGGTGGTATGGCTTTTCCCTTGGTACAGAATGATCAAGAATTTTTTTTCCATTTGCCTCTTCTCCAGGTCCTGTTGCTTGTGGGACAATATTGACATGTGGGTTAAAGTGCTAAGATTCAAGTATGCAGCCTGGAGCCCGGAAGCCCTTCAAATTCAGATCTGTTCAAGAATGAGGTCGAAAGGCTGTAACACACGTGACAGGCAGGAAGACAATGCTAAAAGACAGGCTGTTTGGCTAGGGTTTTCTCTACCTAAAGCAGACAGTGAAGCCCACCGGCTCAAGAACGCTGCCCGGAGGTCACGGTTCCCTAGATGTCACTCAATGTCAGCAGACAGGCACAGGTCTCTTCCACTGCGTGCCTTCCGAAAGCAGAGAAGACTCACCTCTCGCACGCCTGGCCCTGCCCAAGGCACCCCACAGCAGGGCGTAACCTAAGATCGGCAGGGCGGCGTTCTCATTTCAGAGCGACAGAGACCCGAGCAGCTCATTCAAATGGCACTGAAGTCAATCTGCCAAATCCCCACACCAAAGGGGACTCTGACATCTCCACGAGTTCAATACAGCTCGACAGACGCTTCAGACTTTGAAGCACTGCTGACTTGGGCTGTTTCCGATTTTTCGCTTTAATTGGAGTTTTACATCAGGTTCACATTTCTCCACAGACCTCCCTAATTCATTTAAGAGACTGGCAGCAATGCAAGACGAGCGCTCTCAACCTTGCGATGTAACCTTGCCGGCCACCTCTGGAAAGGAACTCACTCTGTTTAAATTACATACAAGGTGAGAATTCGGCTAAATGGGCCCAGACTTTCACCTTTTAAATCTTATTTGGTATTTAAGAGGAAACCTCTGGTGTTCATACTTTTAAAAGTCTTTTTTTATCCATTCAGTGCTCTGGGTGCAGACAGGTGTTGCTGTCACCCCACCCCCCACCACGTCCACAGCCTATTTAACGCCCGCGCCTTGATTTCATTGGCTGCTCCAGGGCAGGAGGTGGGCATGAGTGGGAACTGAGGCATTGGGGCGGGCATTTATCGAGTGCTTGCTGTATCTCAGGTGTTTTACGTATATTAACTCGTTCTGTCCTTCCAACAACCCAAGTGGTTGTGAGGTAGATACTAGGCCACTTTACAAATGGCAGAACAAAGGCGCAGGGAGGGCAACTAAACCCCTTGCCGTTGGTCCCCCAGCTAGTGACACCTGAGCCCAGATACCAGCCCAGGACCATCGGACTCCAACTAATTCCAAAGCCCACATCTCCTCGTAGCTGCTTCGACATCGAGAGGACCTCCTGACATACACTAAAACCCTTTTAGTTTTCTGCAATTTTCTGGTCACCTTGCCCACAGGCATACCAGAATAGCATGGCGCAGGGTTGGCTTAACCTCATCTAGGATGGGAGGCAATGTTTAAACGGAATTGACAGAGGGGTCGCGTTCGCGTTTGAGGTGAGTCAGCAGGTAGGACGATCTGCAGGCAAAGAAAGCACACACATCCAAAGTACTAGAATAAGTTCAGAGAACAGCTGGGTGCAGCTCGTAGGAGAGAAAGAGATGCGCCGGGAAAGGCAGCCACGGGCTGGGTGGGGGTGCCTAGGAAGCCAGGGTGACGAGCCTGGACTTTATTCTAAGGGCAATTAGGAAACCACTGAAGGATTTAGAAGCAGGAGTGTCGAGATCTGATTTGCATTTCTGGAAGATCACTCTGGCGGCAGAGTGAAGTATTAGACCCAACACACACACATTTTCAGGTTGGTTTACAATGGACAGCTTCACATGCCAAGACCCGACTGCCCAGGCTTTTGGGACCACACTCCAGCTCCACTATGAGCCAACACATTCCGCTACTCTGTTACCTACTTGGCTCTAGTCCACATCACCTTGGACTTCTTTATTGGGGCGGGGCGGGGGGAGGTCATCTCTAAATTGCAGCTTTCATCTACAGAAGACACACAGGCAGGGAGGGACCTGGCTATGCTCTTTGACAGCAGGGCACCCCCTGTCTTTTCTTTTAATTACATTACCTCTTAAAATTATATTACATCTAAGTGTATTCCTACGTTTTTATTAGAAGCCTATTCTTAAAAACATAATCTTTGAAGCATTGTATTTAGTGATTGCATAGCATTTCACCGTATGGGTGATGGCGCCAAAGTCATTTGTGTAAGAGTGGGTTAGTCCTGCCTCCCTAGAGCCCACCTCTTGCCCCGAGGGCTTGCCTGCCCTGCCAGCGAGAGCGTCCGGCGGTCAGATTCTGTCAGTGCATGTGCCTATTTAAAGCAATCCCTCAAAACGTCTGCACTCTGGAAAAGCTCAGGCCTGGACTGACTGCCTCTCCTTTCCAGCACGAGCCAGACAGATTCCCCGATATTTAAGAGCATATCTATTAGCTCTCTCCCTCTATCAAGTGAGAGCCCCAGGAAGCTACCTAACAATATATTCCCCCCAAAGACTTACTATTTCCTTCCTAACCTGTTCCCCCTCCCCTTTCCTAGCTCAGCTCAGTGAAAGGTACCACCAACTAACTACCCGACACCGAGTCAGAAATGAGGTGGGACAGACATTTAATCACACACACGCGCGGTATGTTAGCATATGTCCAAGTGAAACCTTCAGCAGCATCCTTGACTACTTGCTTGCATCCACTTTATTACCCACAAAGACCAACTTTCTCAACCACCCACGTATCTCCAGTTTGTCACACGCTCTCCATCCCCACCAGCCACCGCAGTTCAAACCAGCCCACCCCTCGGCTGGGTCAGCATCCGTCGGCATTCCAAGTGCCCGGCTCACCACAGCATGACCCCACACGACCCATCTCTGCACTGAAGGCGCAGTGACCTTCAGACTTCTGCCTGGAGCCCCTCAGGGCTGCCTCTGCCCTTCAGGCCCGGACGGGCCGGTGTCAGCTCCTTCTGCAGCCTCATTCTGCTCTCTCTGCTCCTGCTCTTGGGCCCACGGCTCCCAGACCACCTCCTCCTCCAGACCTCACGTGCTCTCCCTCCACACACGCTCTCGCCTCATCTGACTGTCCTGCCCCTCATTCACCAAGCTGACCCCCGGCTGTCCACGAAGATCCAGCCTCCACCCACGGAAGACCCCTGGCCCACTCCCTTCCAAGTTTACTTCCCCCATAGGTACGGCCACAATGCTGAAGTCAATTCTTAGCTTGCCTACTTCCTTTGGGGAATCGATTACAGACTAAAACAATAAGTGAAGGCAAATCCTCTACTTTCTCACCTCCTCCCTGCATCTCCTGGTTGGATTCTCCCTTAGTCTTGCCACATTCCATCAACTTGTTCTTATCAGTCTGCTAGCAGAGAAGCTCTCCAATGAGCTCTAAGCTGGCCCCACCCACCCACCCCAGCATCAGATTCTGCGGTGGGAGGAGGGGTAGGTCTGCTCGGAACAAGCCCTCCCCCCACAAGTGGTTATGACACTAGCAAAGCTGAGAGGCCTCTGGGACCATCTCTCCCTTCCTCTCTTCCTGTGGAAGATTTTGGGACAGCATCTCCAATGAGCTCTAAGTGGGCTCCATCTGGCCCCACCCACCCCAACATCTGATTCTGCGGTGGGAGGCGGGGCAGGTCTGCTTATAACAAACCTTCCCCACACCACCCCATCCCTCGACCTCCCCACATGTGGTGGTGACAGTAGCAAAGCTAAGAGACCACCGGGACCCTCCCTCCCTTCCTCTTTTCCTGAGGGTCTCGCCTCAAGTACGGGTCTCACCTCAAGTACGTGGGACCGTCCCTTCAATCTCAGAATTGGGTTTGGGAGTCATGGCTCTGGCCAGTCCAAATTAGGCGCCTCCTTCCCTTGTCCTTTAATGCTTCCTCTCACTCCATCCCCTCCTCTCCCAATTCTACTTAATGATACTCTGTGCCTTCTAATCTCCTGTTCCTGTTTTCTCCCTGACTGCGCTCTTCTTTGTGGTCGCTGCGTAGCCCACTTGGCTTCTTAGGGGCAGGAAATGAGACCACAGGGACCCGGGGGATGGATGTGAGAACTCCGGGCAAGAGCTGGGCTGTGCTCATCTTCTCCCACCTGCCCCTAACACGCCCAGCCCCAAGGCCGGCTCCCGGCAAGGGGTTCCTCTCCGTACCAAGCAAAAATCCCAGAGAGGAGAAAAGAACAGATGACGATGGTAGACACGTTGTCACTCAGTATCTGCATATGGAATGTCAGCACATTATTAAACAATTATGCGGAGGAGATGCTGATGATGTGGTAGGCAGAGAAATCTCCAAAACAGAAAGCAAAGGGGAAAACGGCCATTTTTGTGAGGCAGGTGAGCCAGACACAGAACAGGTAACCCCAGTGACTCGGGTTTCAGTGGCTCTTTCGTCCGGCCTCCTGTCGTTACCCAGATGCCTGGACAAGGTCCTTACCATCACTTGGGTTGATTCTGAGACCTACAGAGGGGCCTTCAGACACCCCTGTTCCCGCTGGAATCCAGGCTCCAGCACTTCTGACCTGAGTCCAAATCACCTGTCTCCACTGTCAGCCTTGGAGTGCTTCCTCCTCTGGCGGCTTTTCCACCAACCTGCACGTCCTTCACAGGAAGGCAGGAAAAACAGCGTCAGTTCGGACTCCCTTCTCAGTGCCTAGCATGGCCTTAAATCTCCAGAGGGTCCAACAAACGCCTAAGAAGCCAGCCTCGTGCAGAGCTCTGTGAAAAAGCTTCGAAGTCAGGTGGACCTGGATTTAAGCCTGCTCTGTCCTCATCTGACCCCTCTGACAGTTGTTTAGAGGATCCAGGGAGGTAACGGCTCTAGGGCACTCAGGCTTTCGATAAATACACCCCCCCACCTTTGGTAAGCAAAGAAGGCTGCCTTGCAGCTATCATGGTCAACAGTACTCTGAAATGGATAAAAATGTAATATTAATTGAAACTGTATTAGCACCTTAGCAAAAACTCCTAGAAATTTTCTCTGAGGGGAAGTGTCCAGTCACATTGGAGCGGGTAAGAAAAAAAAAAAGCATTTTCTTAAAAAACTGGCTGGCCATTACATCTTCTCTGCTTTCACGTTGAGTGCCCATGACGTGAGTTCTCCTTTCCGGCAGGGTGCATTATGCTTGCGCTCCTAAGATGCACCGATTCTCCCTGGAGGCGTCTGACCACCCAGCACCAGGGGCTCCACTGCCTGTGATGTCCCGCGCCCCGGGTCAGTTGGCCACGGCCCTCGCAGAGGCGGTGTTCTCGGGAAATTCAGGAACCACTTTCGTGTCCCCTTTTGATGACACAGCCACAGGCGCCAGGCGGGACTTTCATAAAGCCCGCCTCAGAGTCACAGGCCAGACCCATGCAGTTAATTAAGTCTGTGACAATAAATCTTATCAAAATAGAAAACCCATTCTTTTCCCGAAAATAAAATGAAGATACGGTTTCAAGCACCCTTTTTTCATTTGCCAGCCCTGCAATAATAATGGGCTGGCCTTCCTAGGCAAACATCAAGGTTTGCTGCTACCATGGAAAGCTGGGCGTGAGCCTTGGCATTGCATTTATTAGAAAGGATAAATTAATTCACAATTGTGTTATTAATGATAAGTTCTGAAACACATGGGAGTCTTAAATTTTACAAAGCACACCCTCATTTGATTCTCATCCCTATGCTACAGATGAGCAAACTGAGGCTCAGAAGAATTCGGAGGACTATTCACTGCAAGCGGCTGACAAACGCAAGAGCTGCAATAGGAAAGAGGCAGAATTTTGAGCTGCTTTTTGAGCACCAAAAATGGGAGACATGGAGCCAAGCGAACCTCATTTGTCTTTTTACCAAAACCTAACATCGATGACGACAGACTTTGCTCTGATCAGAACAATTCAGGAAAAAAAAATAGACTTACTTGGGTCTTCTAAAATAGAAAGACCAAGTCTGAACCTGTTAATGTAGTTTCTGAATAAATCCAAGCCATAAATATTTACTGAGTGGTTATGTACCAAGACTCAGGCTTTGGCTTCAGGGAGCTTACAATTTAGAAGACATGAAACAAGAATGAGTGTCACACAGACACATACCCCTGGAACAAATGACAGGTCGACATAAGGCAGAGTGTAGGGAGATGGGGGTGGGAGTGAGGAGGGGCGTTCAGGAAGGGCTTCTTGAAGGAGAGAGTGATGGGCTTTGACATTGATGGAGATCAGCCTCACAAAAGCATAATGAAGGCACAGCATGGGACGAGCTCACATTCGTGAGAAGTGTCTGCCACACGGTACCCGTTCCCCACTGCTGCTCATTTTTACTGGAAGAAGGGGGAATGAGGCCTTATAGACTGAGGTTTAAAAAACAAAAACAGAATTGCTATATTGAGAGGAGACAGGCAGAAGTGGAGAGCAAGCAGTCCGCGGGGGTGAATACGAGAAGAGAGAGGTCCTGGGGGCCAGCTCGAGGTCCCCTTCATAAGGAGGTCACTTGCTTCAGGCTCTGAATTTCAGCTGCTGCCCCACCTACCTTAAACAGTGGTTATGGGAAGCGAATAATGTGCAAACCATGTAGTTCTCGGCATAACGGAGGGCATAGCATCTCTGCCCTCAAAAACCTCCTCTCTTGGTCTGGCAGATGATTGGGAGGTGATGGAAGCACCCCGGGGACAGCACCCACCCACCCCCACTGCCTTGGCAGCAGGGAGGAAGATGGACATAAAGTAGGTTTGGAATATCCCACATCTTCAGCCACTGCAAGCACCTCCCAGAGCTCGAGAGGGGCAGGGCCACCTCCATTTTTTTAAGGCTCCCAACGTACTAAAATAAGAATAGAAGCCAAAGCAGGGTTACCAAAGTTGTGGTGTATTTTAAAAGCTTGCAACTAATAAATTAACACGTTTAGTAATGAACACACAATGCAACAGAATTATACTATTCAAAAGCCAAACAGAGACTTATACAAATATGAATTCACATTGCACACATACTAGTGATGTGACTGAGCAATAGGGCCTGGGTTTAAAGATGTGTGATGAACATTGTTCTCTTTTGATCTTGTCAGCTACCTCGTGGATTAAAAAAATGTATAAACTCACTTGGAGATAACAGCAGAAGTATAAATTTGAGGTCCTTTACAAATGGGCGATGCGGGCCCATGTGACCCTCCAGCTACCATCCTGGTGATTAAGTCCGACCCAACCACTCCAGTCTCATGCAGGTACCCCCATATCTCTCCTCTGTGGTTCCAATCACCGGCTCAACCAAAGACATCTCTGTAGTCCAGGAGCAGGGCCTGGCCCAGCTGTGGGAGGGAGGCTGAAGGCCCTTCTGGGAGTGCGGCATACACCGGAAAGGCTGCCGGCACTGCCTCACAGCAAAGGGTGATGCTCGCGGTCCACTCCTGGGCTTTTTTTCTTTCTGCGCCCTCCTCTGCTTGGCTCCTTGGGACCCTGCGCAAACACTGCCGTTGTTCCAAATGGCTAAAAACACTTCACATTTAGTGCAGCAGAGACCCTGCAAGGGACTAACTACCTGCTCAGTGGTAGAATTCACTGCACCAAAAAATTAGATCGTTCCATTGCCTGCCTACAAATTTCTTTTGTATTGCAAATGATTAGAAAACAAGGCCATACCAGGCTTTCTTCGGATGCCCCCAAAAGATAGCCAGTCAAAGAGAATATTGTTCACCTGATCACATGCCTTGGACCAAGACAACATCTAGGCAAGCAGAGACAAATACCTGGATCTACTCATTCGACCGCTCATTCCACACCCATTTATTTACTGCATGTCTGTTGTTCGTCAGGTTCTGAGCTAGGTATTGGGCACACAGCTCTGAATAGGGCATGGTCTTTTCCTTCACCAGCATCAGAAGATGAAGTAGGCAGAGAGAGCGAGGGACAAACAGAGAGCTCGGTAACACTGTCCCAGGGTAGGTAGCAGGTACTGCAGGTGGCTGGCTTAGCGTAAACCCTTAAAGCAGGGCTGAGATGCCGGTCCTTTTCCTTCTCTCTCTGTCTCCCTCACCTCTTCATCCTCGCCTCCTTTCTTTAATTCTGCTCCTCTTCGTCCCACCCATCCTTGGCCTCACTTTCTCCTCAACCTCCCTGTACTCCTCTCCTAACCTCAAGCTCCGGGTAAACATAAAAAGCACACGCATTCTCATGCCCCAGCCCTAGAAAGCTATCGTTCTTAATGCAAATGCCTGCTTTACTCATGCTCGGCAACTTGTTTATTTCGATCCAAACCTCCAGAAGCAAGGGGACTTATTAGTAAATGTCATAAATACTGGATTTTATTCTTTTGTAAAAAGCTGCAGCTCCAACAGTAAGCATCAGACAAGGATGTGCGCTACACAAACAGAAAACTGAATGAAGCCCCAAAAGAATGCAGGCGTTTTTAGATCTCCCGAGTTTTAGCTCAGTTCCCTGTGTCAAGGTGGTTTCTATCTGTGTCAGTCAGTGCGTCACAACATCAACCTCCATCCCCCGTTGCACAGCACCCCTTAGCAAGTGCCTTCCCACACGAAATCATCAGCAGTAAAACTGCAACACCGTTGAAGTTACAACCGAGCTTATTTCTACAAACGGGGAGGGATGCAGTTCTGCTCAGTCAGTCCCCTTTAAGCAGGTTACCCACGGGACAAACACCTTTCCTTTTGGCAAATTCAGAATGCTCATTGTTTAGCTATATATTCATATGAATTACCAATTCACTGGAAAAATATGTTTATTTGCATGTATGAGGCTCTTTCTTCAGGCTGATGTAAGGATGGTTCCAGAGCATCCCATAGTCTGTGACCAACTGCAAAGTCCTCCGCTGCTAGATTTTAATATGCTTTGCCTTGAAAAATTACTTCATTTGTGAAAGATGGTCTTAGACTTCACCTTATATGAACCTTCAATGTGGGCCCCCAGTTACCTGCTTAACCAGCCCACACATGAGCTTCCTCTACCTGCTCTAAATAGTCCTCTCCACGTTTCCCCACCTGCCTCACCTTTCCCCCTAAGGCCTTCCATCTTCTCGTAATTTTGTATTTTGCTATAAATTTTAACTCTGTTCTCTGAGATGGCTCTCAAGCCATGCCAATGGCTAAGAGAATTCACAATCATTATGAAATACACATGGAGGACCCCCACACCTCGCCTGGTACCATATATCCCCTTACCCAAAGAATCAGATTTAAGAGTTTACGACATCACCATCACTTTGAACTAAGATTTCCTTATTATTGTTGGGTCAATCATAGCACACAGGATACTGCGTATAATAATGAAAATCTGTATGGAAGATTTTTGAATGCTTACTGACGCAGTATACTGTGACCAGCTAGTAAAACAACATAACACACCTCAGGGGGAGGGAATATATCATCACCTGGCACTGAAAATGGAAATAAAATTGGCTCATAATGTAAAGATCAAGACCTAAGGAGGAAAGAAGAATATCCAAATTGCACTTTGATATGCATGTATTATATACAGTCAGGATTCGGAGTTATGTTAAAAGGTGTTTCGCAGAATGAAAAGAAATCAAAGAAAAGAAGATGGGAGAGTTTTTTTTTTGTTTGTTTGTTTTTAACTTGCTCAAAAAAATCATTTATGGTATCAGGAGCATCAAAGAAGAAGCTTGAGAGCAAGAAGGAGGATAAAAACACTGAGCGAGCAGTCTGGGGAGAGGATCGGCTTGGCTCCTAACGCAAGAGGCAGGCATGGAAATACAGAGCACCCTAACAAGTTTACATTCAAGCCAAGAAAGTGGGCGAACACCGTCAGATATAACCAGTCTTCCCCCAGCCTGACTCACAGGACGGGCCCTGGCATTTCAGACCCCAGCAGCAGGACTCCATGAGGCTCTCTCTAAGTGGCACCAACCCAAACTCTGATTCACCATTGGTTTGCGGAAGGCCTCTTTTTTTTGGTTCTGCTAAAGGGGTGGTACTTCTGTGAAACTACTATTTACACACGAGATGGCAATCCCTTGAGGGAGGAGGGGCTGTCTTTTGAAGGGGCACGGGAAAGCCTAGAGCCTGTTGGTTACTTCTGTTACATCAGAGGACATCCCTGCCCCTGTGTCTCATCTCCAGGAAAAAGCTGGATGTTGGTCCTGTTGACCAGCTGGTGAGTGGAGTGGGACCCACAGGCAGCCTGTTCCCCACACACTGCGGTCAACCACTGCTTTCTGACTGCTTTCTCAGGGTGAGATAATTTCAGGAAAAATGTGTTTCCTCCTCAGCCAAGACCAATGCCTCTGCTCTGGAGCCGGGAGGGGCCCTACTCCCTGGCCAAAAGGCTTGCAGGCCGTGCTCCACATTGACTTCTTCAGGTGAAAATGGCTCTCCTGAAGCTGAAGTTCAGTACCATCTCCAGTTCCCAGAACTGCATCCCAGTACTCCTGGCCTCCTCCAATGGTGGTGGGGGGGGGGGTAGGAGGGGGAGCTGGTGGATGGAGTTCTAAAACACCTCTTGACTGGAGCCCTCTGCCCAGGTAACTGCCCTTTCCCTTCGAAATCAAAGGTGTTTCCAACCAAACGGTGTTTCTCACCAAAGGTGTTTCTAAAGGTGCTTTAAGTCCGCAATCGGAAGACCCCAGACTCTAAAGGAAAGTGCTGACCACAGCGACAGTCATGCTAAGAGGTCCGGGTCATTGCGGGGACAGAGCTTGTCTCATGCTCCTCCACGAAAGGCAGACCTGTTCTCTGAGCAGGCCTCGGGCCGGGTTGCGCGGCACCCGTGTCCACCTTCCAAAGGTCGCTCATCTTAAGTGACCCGAGCAGAAGACACTGCCAAATGCCCGGGGTCATGCCTTTCTGTCTCTGCCCCAGAAGATTAGGAAAGGCGCTTCCAGGGCGCGAGAAGGAACAGGGAAGGACAGGTCACTTGTTCAGACACCTGGGAACGATGCTCTCAGCGCCCGAGAGTGGGTCACCGAGGCAGGCGCCGAGCAGAGAAGCCTCCGGAGCCCGGAGCCGTATTTACCCCAACCAGGTTCCCTGGAAATCCAGAGAGGCAACGAGCCGGAGCGGGGCAGCCCACCAAGCCAGTCCGCCGTGGGGAGGCCGGAAAAGTTCCTCCGCACGCCGCGCCGGCTTGCCGGCATCTGTCCGAGGTGCTGAAAGGTCTCCCCGGGCCGCGGGCGGGCCCGCTTCGGCGCGCCCCCAGCCTCGTGGCCTCCGCTCTGCCCTTCCAGCCGCCTGCCCCGTCCTCTCCCCGCGGCACCTAAGCCTCTCGTCTCCTCTCCTCCCTCCCGCCCCGCGCCCGCCACTCTCGGGCGGCATCAACTCCGCCGGCGCCCGGGCCCCGCGCCCCCACCTCGCTCCGAGGGGGTCTAAAGAGCAGCCCCCTCCAGGGCGCCTCTGCCGCCGGGCTGTCGCCGCCGCCCCCTTCTTACCTTCTTCTTTCGGTCACGCGAGCGGTTCCTCCGCTTCCTGTTGGATTCCTCCTTCTCCTTCTGCTCCTGGAGGGCCTGCGCCTCAATGTCTTTGATTTTCTTCAGCTGTTTGGCCGCTTGAGCCATGGCGGGTCGTGGTGCTCCGGTCGCTGCCTTCCGGACCCCTCACACTTGGCAATCCAGGTGGCGACACCCTCCCAAGGAGGAAGAAAAGGAGGCTCTGCTCCGCGAGGGGGGAGCTTCTTTCCCCGCCGCGGGAAGGATGCGGCCGTGTCCGCGGGGGAGGCGGCCGCGAGCCGCGCGCAGGGCTAGGCGCGCCCGGCTGCCGGCGGCCCCCGGATGGCGCCTCCCGCCGCGGCCCGAGCTCGCTCGCCGGCTCCCGGGACGGGCTCTGGGCTCGGGCCCGCCACCTCCCTCCCCCTGTCCCTCCCTCCTTCTCCTGCGGCGGCGGCGGCGGCGGCGGCGGCGCGGGGGGCGGGGGCGGGGAGGCGGCTCGTACTGCGGCGGGTGGCGAGCGGGCCGGGGAGGAGGTGGACTCCAGCAGTTAACGCAGGAGGACGCGGAGGAAGCCTGCAACCCGGGGACCCGGCCGGCCCGACGAGGCTCGGAGCGCTCGGCGCCCGCGCTGGTGCATTGCGAGCGCCCGGCTGCGGGCTGGCGGGCGGGCCGGCCGGGCTTCCACCACTGCAGTGGCGCCGCCGCCGCCGCCAGACGCACGGACTCCGCGCCGTCGGGTCTTGGGGAACAAAGCCGGCAGCTCCACCCGGAGCCACTGGGGCGCCCCAGAGGATCCTGCCGCGGGCGGTCCCGCCGTACCCGGCGCGAGAGGAGGCTGCGGCGGACCACGCGCGGAGGCGATCCCGCGGACCAGCGCGCCTGGAGGCGGCGGCGGAAGCGACAGCAGCGCGGATCCAGGAGGCCCGGCCCGCTTGGCTCGGGTGGGGGCGGGGCGGGGGCGGGTCCGGGGCGCCCCCGGGCGGCAGCGACTGCGGGGCAGCGACGAGCCAACCCCCAGCCTCCGCCGCCTTCCCGCCAAGGGCACTCGCTGAGGGGCGCGCGGCGTGCCAAGATTCCTGCGGGAAGAGCTCGGTCCCCCCTTTCGCTCGCTTAGAGCTTGATTTGCCCCTTTCAGCCCTTGTGGGACTTTCATTTGCGTATTTACCTATTATAGATAGAAAATGTGTCCAAGATGAAGTAAGCAGTTTCCATTTGGTCCTCTCTGACCAGAGTGCAACTAGGTCTCCGGACCCGGGACCGCTCACCACCCCATTCCCAACATCTCACACACCCTCACTGGGCAACGACGCCTGTACCCGTGTTCAGCTGTAAAGAGAACACACCTGGCTGTTTTTGGTCACGCAGCTGCAAACGCAAGCTGCAGGAAAGGGACGGGGCCTTAAGGTCACCTCTCCGGGAAACAGGAAGGAAAACTGAGGCCGGGACTCAGGAACCACGGCCCCTTCAATCTGGTGCCGCTCCCAACACACTCCTTCCCCATCCAGTGGGACGGAGCTCTTAGTCCACATATGGCTACAGAGGGGTTTGTGGAAAACAATACTTAAGAATTGGTGACACGTTAAGAAATAGCCTGCTCCCTTAGACCCCCCTAAACTGAGGGCTTGATGCACACATTTAACCAGCCACAGACTGGAGCATCTCCACTGTGCTATGGGGAAATGACTCTCCCAGGGCTCTGAGTTGGGCGCCACCTCCCATACAGCACAAACCTGAGGGGTAGCTGAATCACCCACCTACCCTCCATCCTCCCTGCTTTCCTTTAACTGGAACCTTCCCTCTGGCCGCCGTGTCCCTATCTTGTGTGATCCTCTCCACATGGATGCTTGCCAGTAATTAGGGTGCTGGCTGAAACCTTACCTTGAAAATAGTCCTTTCCTAGGACAGGGTCCATACCCTCTCTTCTTCCCACTCTAGATCGGCTTTGTCCAACTGAAAAAATGAGAGACACAAATGCCAGCCCCATCTATTATTTCAAGTGTCAAGTCGGCACATTTTTAGAAGTAAAAAGCAACTTTAAATTAATTAATTTCAATAATGTTTTAGTTAATTCAACATATTCAAAATCTTTAAACATGCAACCAATAAAAAATAACTAGTGAGATACCTCACAGTCTTTTACACCAAGGCTTCAAAATTCAGTGCACATTTTATACTTAGAGCACATCTAAATTCAAAGGAGGCACATTTTAGTTGCCTAAGAGCCACGTGTGACTTGTGGTCACTGCCTTGGACAGCACGGCTACAGACTCATTCTCAGGCCCGCTCACCATGCCCCTGGTTGTCATCAGCCTTCACGCGCACAAGGCGCACATTTTATCTCAGCACGGGCCTTCTCTGAGCTCCAGACCCCTGCACGTGTCTCCCAGTCCCCTACCCCTATACTTGCACCCCCTTTTCCACCCACCAATCTATCCCCTACACAGTAGCCGCACTAGTCTTTTCAAAACACAGGTCTGATCGTTGTCACTTCTCAGCTCACCATCCATTTTTGCTCCTGGGATGAAGATCAAACTCCTTTATGGCCCCAAATAATCAGGTTTTTCCTACCACCGTTGGTCTTGCTCACCCTGTATCTTCAGTGCCTTGCATGGTGCCTGACACAAAGTAGGGGCTCAATAAACATGTGCTGAAGAAATCAACAAGTCAACTTTGTTCTGGCTTAAGGAATAACAATAAAACTAGCTGACCCTTATTCAGCACTCCCATTGCCCCACACATCACCAACATTTTACAGATGGGAGGAAGGGGGCACAAGGGGGTGAAGTAACTTGCTCAAGGTCACACAGGTAGACAGTAGTGGGGCCAGAATTTAAACCCCAGCAGTCTGGCTCCAGAGTGTATACTCTTAACCATCATACTGTACTAAATTAGTCAATTTCCATTATCTATGAACAAAGAGACTGATAAAACCTCCGATAAAGGATTGTCAGGAGGACCAGGGGTGAGAGTGAATGTGGAACAACTCAGTTAAACAAAGCGCCACACCAGGCTTCAGTTTCTTGATGTAAAGAGTGAAGATGTTGGATAAGTTGGTGTCTAAGGCCCTTTTCGCCTTCAGAATCCTGATTTCTCTTATATAACTAAATCCTTCTAGGAGCCTTCGGAAGATCAAAAAAAAAAATCTCTCATATACAAATGGGAAACATTATCAGTAATGAACAGAGGGCAGTGGGTCCAGAGGTCCTGCCTTGGTTCTACCCAAATCACACCTAGTCAATATGGTGTCAGCTCTGGCCCTGAATTTTCTAAAACTCAATAGGGGGCAAGATGAAAATTCTGTCCATGTCCAGGATTCACTCATAAGGTAGTTTTTTTGCGTCCTATCATATATTAGGAAGCTTGCAGGCCGAGAAAGAGAGAATGGAATTGTGCTGTCTGAAGGCATTTGCTCCAACAAGCTGATCTGGACATAGGAGCAGGCGATGAGGGGTGGTAGAAGCTCTATTGGGGTTCCTACGGCAGATGACTAGCCAGGGGAAAACACCAGCCATCTCAGCAGCTAGAGGGGCTCCCTCCTGCCCAGTCAGAGAGGATGGACAATGTTGGGCATCTATGGGGTTCAGAAGAGAATCCTTCTAGACACTCTTTATGTCAACAGACAATAATAATAATCACCATTTACAGTATTGACAGGTCGCTATGCCCCAGACACTGCTAATCATTTAAGTAACATTTATTTCGCACCAAAGCCTTGTTTATCCTTGTTTTCACAAGAGGAAGCTGAGTGTGTTTACCCGACTTCCCTGAGGTCACACATCTAATGGGATAGAGTCAGAATGCAGATCCAAGCTGCCCAATTCCAAGCCTGACCTGGAAGAGCCATTGGCCCTTTTGCCAGTGACTCAGGGGGCTCTCCTGAAGTGCAGGAGCAACAGTAATTACCTGACTTAACACATAAAATACTACCCTCAGGCAGGCAACAAAAGAGCCAACTTATTCCCCTGAAGTTGTAGAAACAGAAGCACCCTGCATAGCATCAAGGTTGAAGAGGCTGCCCACACTTGACCAGGTGGAGGCGCTGGGGCTGTGATCCCTCCTCAGGCTCTTGGCGCCTTTTTTTTCTTGCACCCGAGTCCTGTGTGCACCCATGGTGAGGACGGGCTGCTCACTCAAACATACAAGAAAATGGCCGTGAAATGCGAGTCGAACCCCCACCCCACCAACCGCACAGGAGACATCCCCTAGAAGCCCTTCCTCTTTCTTTCTCCCCATGGGGTATTATTACTCAAGTAAACTCTGTATTTCATGGGGCCCCTTTTACTTAGCTGTTAAATAAAGGAAAGGGGGATTCATTTTTACATTTTTGCTTTCTTCCCTAAGATTTCCAACTGGTCCCCTAACCCCATTCTGTTATTATGTGTTTATGCAACTAGACCAATTTCTGTTCTTAAAAGAAACATTATGAATAATTAATAAAGCTTCCCAAGATAAAAGCTACCTCCTGCACTAAATAATATAAATAGCTAAAATATATTGAGTGTACCAGACATTCTTCTGAGCATATTTAACCCTAACAACAGCTCCGTGAGGTAGGTGCTCTGATCATCAATTTATAGCTGAGGAAACTGAGGCACAGAGAGAATGAATGACTTGTTCAACGTCAGTGGCTATTAAATCATGGGACCTAGGATTTGAAACAAATGTCAGTGTTTAGAGTCCGTGCTTTTGCTCCAATGCTAGAGTTAACATCCTAAATTGAGGTTGGGCTTTGAAGGTCTCTTCTATTTTGTCCTTGCGTCCTTGATTCCTATTAGAAAAGAAGGGACCGACTAATGTCTACCAGCACATAAGCTCTCTGTCTGACTCACCTGTGGGTCCCAAGCATCCAATCGAGTGCCACGCCCTGCAGGTAGTTAAGTTTGAGCCAGGAAAGGTCATTCATTATAAGGCATGAATGCTGAGGGTGGAACAGGAGAGCAAATGGAAAATGAGAGCATCTCAGAATCCAAAGGTATTGACTTCTAGCTCCCAACCAATGGGAGGATTGGATCGCTCTGCTCACTCTCACGTTCCCAGGCCAAATCACACCCCAGACAGCCTGCCCAGGAGGGCCTATTCTTGGCTCCACATGGAGTTCAAACCCTCTGGTGAGCCACATCAATTATTCAAACCCTTCCTCTGTGTGATATACCTCCAAGTATTTGAGAAGAGCTTTCATTTCTCCCCTATATTTGTGCAAACTAATGTCAGGAACTCATAGGAAAAGTGAATATTGAGTTCAAGAATTCCTCATTTCCCACCCAAGGTGTGCAAATAAAGGAAGCATATCATTTTAATCAATGCACTTTCCAGGGTGGAATTTGAAGAGGTAAAAGAGTATATATGCCAAGGTGTTCAGAGAAAACAGAAAAATAATAAGATGCTTTGCTTTTGGATTCTTAGAAAATGCTGGAGTAAAATTCATTTATTCAGTCTACCTGAACTGGGTCCTTAGAGCCAGGCAGTAACCTGTCTACCGCTCTCCTATCTGCTCATGGAAACCTCAAGCCCTGCCCCCTCCCCTCTCCTTTGTCATCCTCAAAAAGTGCCACATCTTCCACTTCATAGAAGAAGTAGAGGTCACCAGGTCAGGCGTCCTTAGCTCCCTCCTCATCTTCACCATTCACACTTGCCTACGCCAACCTCCTTGTCAGAGCTTTTCCTTTGGTTCATCCTCTGAATCTCATCCCCCTCACCTCCTCAGAAAATGCTGCCATCATTTCTCCCTCCGGCCCGGATCTCCGCTGCATGCTTCTCCACCAGCTCCTTCCATTCAGCCTGTAGACTCTGCACAAGCCGTGACTATGCAATGACCCTCCCGCTTCCCTCCACAGCCAAGCTGCCAGAAAGAGCGCTCAGTGCTTTCTTACTCTCCTCATTCCTCAACTGGGATGCTGTCCCCACACCACAGAATCAACGGTCACATTTACATTTTGAATTTTTTTAAAGATTTTATTTTATTTTTTAAAATATTTTATTTATTTATTTTTAGGCAGAGGGTAAGGGAGGGTGAAAGAGAAGGAAACATCAAAGTGTGGTTGCCTCTCTCATGCCCCCTACCTGGCCCGCAACCCAGGCATGTGCCCTGACTGGGAATCGAACCGATGGCCCTTTGGTTCGCAGTCCAGCGCTCAATACACTGAGCCACACCAGCCAGGGCTGCGTTTTGAATTTAACTCTGTGGTGCATTTGACCTGGTTGCATACTGTCCTAGTTTTTGATATGCCACTCTCTCCTTGTCCTCCTATCTCCTGAAAGCTCCCTTCTGGGTTCATCAAGAAAAACTTCTGCCCTGGCCCCTTTTCAGTTTATCACTTCTCCCTCCATGATCTCAGCCTTGGCTACAGCTAGGACTCACATACGAATGACACTGAATCTGTAACTCCAGCTGTGACCTCTCTCCTAAGACTGAGACAAGTAGTGAACCCAAGTCCTCTTAGACAGCACCATCACAAGTCAGAGGCACCATCCCTGTCCTGGCATCTCAATTCCCCACTTAATGGCACTACCATCCACCCATTCTCCAAAGCCAGAAACCTGGGGCCCCAGGAGGCTTCCCACTTCCTCTGCTTTATACCCCCAGCCCCACTGCCCACTTGACACCAGAGTCTTTCTTCAAAGCTGGTTCTCAAATTTGAATGTGTATTCAGATCACCTTATGAATCTTATTGAAAACGTACACTCTGATTCAGTAGATGTGGATGGATTGCAACGATGACCTCTATTCCCCACCCCTCCCTGTACACAATGATTTAAACATGTGTACCCTGTGTAACACCACCCAGATCAGACAGGGGCGACTCTAAGCAAAGCAGCGTGCCCCTCTTGCTTCTCCCCTACCAGCGCCTTTCCCCAAAGCTTCTAACCTTGGCCACCACAGATTAACTTCGCCTGGGTTTAAACTTCATGTAGACGGAATCAGACAACACGTACCCTTTTGAACAGGACTTCTTTCACTCCGCATTTTGTCTATAAGATTTAGCCATGGTGTTGCACATCCCAGCAGGTCGTTCTTTTCCGTTACTGTGCAGTATTCCATTTGTTGTGTGAATATACAACAATTTATTTATCCATTCTCGTGTCGATGGGCATGGGCTGTTTCCAGCTTGAGACACTATAAATAAAGCTGCCATGGACACAGCACTCGTGTACACTTCTTTTGGCAAAGGCATCTAACGGGCCCAAAGCTGAGTCCCTGCTGTTTTCCTGCACGCTGTTCCTTTCGCAGTCACCGTCTCGCTCATCCTGGATATTGTTAACTCCTTTTCTCCAGTCGCTCAGAACAAAAACATTGGCATTCTCTTGATTCTTCTCTTTCGTGCACGTTTCACATGCAATTGGTCAGCTAATCCTACTGGCTCTGCCTTCAAAAGTATATCCAGAATTCAAGTACCACTTACCAACCCTTCTGTCCTACCCATGCCCAAGACACCATTGTCTTTGTTCCAGCAACGTGGGGCATACCTCTGTCTCAGGGGCTTTGAACCTGCTGTTCGCCTCACCTCCTTAACCCGTTGGCTTGACCCGTACCCTCACTTTCTTCTGATATCTCCTCAAAAGTCGCTTTCTCAGTGAGGTCTTTACATTAGTTTGCTATGGTTGTCATAACAAAGTACTGCAGACTAGGTGTCTTAAACAACAGAAATATATTATTTCAGAATTCTGGAGGCTGGAAGTACAAGATCAAGGTATTGGCACAGTTAGTTTCTTCTGAGGACTCCCCTGAGCTTGTAGATAGCCTTCTTCCCTGTGTCCTCACATGACCTTCCCTCTGCCGGTGTCCTAGTCTCCTCCTCTTGTAAAGTCACCAGTTGTATTGGATGAGACCCACCCAGATTATCTCATTTTAACTTAATTACCTCTTTAAAAACCCTATCTCCAATGACAGTCACATTCTGAGTGTAGGACTTTAATATATGAATTTGGGGGGACAAAATTCAGCCCAGAACAGTGTCCCTTAACGCTTTATCTAAAATTTCATCGCCTTCCACCCCACATACTTCGATTTTACCTTTCCTGCTATACTTCGTCCCTGAGCACGTCATTATCTGTCACACTGTGTGTTTTGATTGCGTGCTGTGCCTCTCCTGTGCCTCCCTCACTATGATGTAAGGCCCATGAGAGCAGGGTTGTCGTCTGCTTGTTTACTTAACCCCAGTGAGTCAAACAGAGCCTGAAACAGAGCAGACACTGTGCTAATATAATGAACATATAGAATTCATATAATTCATTAATTAATTACAGCCATAACTGTTTTTGCAAGGCCTCCAGAGCACCCTGGTGCTCATATTTCTTTCTTTGATTATTTTTATTAAAGATTTTTTAATGAGCTTTGAAAATGAACTCATCATTTAAAACATTTGCCATCATCATTAGTGGCAGGCTTCTGTTCGTTTATCGGCAGACTGTTTTCTCCCTAGTACCTTTTCGCTCGATCCAACTGTAAAAAGCCTCTTCGTTTAACCTCTTTTTTGGCACCAGAAGGCATGTGATTTTTTTTCCCTCCTGCCCTTCTGTTTGGTATTTAAAAACACACCCGGAGAGGCATAAATGCAGCTTGTTTTCTTCCCTCTGGTGAATTTTCTGTAATTGTGGGCTTTGCTTAAGAAGACTCGCTATAGCCCCAGCCGGCGTGGCTCAGTCAGTTGGGTGTCGTCCCACAAACCCAAAGGTCACAGGTTTGATGCCCGATGCCCGGCCAGGGCACGTGGCAGGGTTGTGGGGTCAGGTCGGGGTGTGTGCAGAAGACAACCAGTCAATGTCTTACATCGACATTTCCCTGTCACTCTTCCTCCCCCTCTTCCCTTCCCTAAAATTAAAAAGAAAAAGAAAAGAAAAAGAATCAATATATAAAAAGTTTAAAATGCCCCAAAACATCAATACTGGAAGAAGGCAGAAGGGAAGGGAAGTTGCTTGACTAAAAGACACTAGTTTAAAAAATTATTTTCTTTTTAAGGATTCCGTGTGCATTTCCTTCATAGTGGTTTTCCTCCAGTGCCTTTAAAAGGTGGATAGACTTACACATTTTCGTTCATATACTATTAGTTAGAGCACTTGTATTGCATCAAGGTAGGTAGAGCTGCTCTGGCACTCCTTTGGTAAAAGACCTTTTGTTGATCGTTTCGTTTTTTCCCCCATTTTCCATTCTGGGATCGAGGGCTCGCGTGAGGGCAGGGCAGCCGGGTGGAGGAGTCGGGGAGGGAGGCCCATCCACGCACACTTTTCTCCCCCCACCCTGAGAGTCCTTCATGGCTTCTGTTGATTCCCTCTGTGACCAAGGCGAGAGGCCTATCACTGAATAGGCCTTAAGGATTTCACGGTCTCCCTCGTTCCTCAGGACTTCATTCAGCATTTCAAAGTCATGGAGGAGTGCAGCCACCAGAACCCAGGAATCGCAGGATGTTAGAGCCCAAAGGCATGTTCAAGATCCTAGGGTCCCCATTTTGCAAAGGAGGAAACTGAAGCGCAGGGAGGGAGCGGGGCTTCCCTGAGGCCCCCCAGGTTTGCCTGGAGGGGCCAGGAGTGGGCTGGTTTCTCCAGAGAAGCCCTGGGCTGGGGGCTGCAGGAAATATGGAGCCCGAGGGAGCAGGCAGACCTCTGCAGGGCAGCCACCGCGGTGCGCGTCGGTTTGAGGGCTAATAGCACTTTTAGCTCATCCAATGTGCATGTTGCCAAGTAGAGTCACAGCTCAGGGTCCCGCCTCAAATGGACAGAACAGTGCGGGTTGCAAGGGGGGCCTGGTCGAAGGCACCGTCCGCCAAGAGCCCCCCATTCCACAGGTGGCTGGGTGCTGGCCCTGGCACAGGGCAGGGCACCGGGAAGAGAAAGGAATCATCATAAAGGGTACACACTACTGAGTGAGCAGACAGCTGTGGTCATGCCCAGGTGGCCGGAGCAGGGTCTGCAGCAGGAGAGGGCAGTGTGTCCTATCAGTGACAGCCCAGGCATCCACTCACTGACTTGGACAAGTGACTCACTGAGCTTCAGTAAGTGGGAACACGGCGCATCTGGTCTCTCTTGTCCCCTCACTGCTGTATCATCAGCCTACTCCAGTGTTTGGCGTAGTAAACTCAGTAAATGTTTCCTGACTGACTGAATGAGGCATATTTCCATGTACACAGTCATGCACAGTCTCTAAAGGACAATTCAGATGTGTGACACAGGCAAGCTGCCTAAACTCCTGGGCCCCGGCTCCCTTATCACTAAAGTGAGTTGCTCTGTAAGGTCCCTTCCACTTCAAATACTCTCACATTCTATGAAGTTTTCCCAGTGAAAAGTCAATTTCTCATCTATTAGGAGAAAACCTAATTGCCCGATACTTTAAATGTGGAAGTGTATCAACATGAAGAGTTTAAAAGGCATCTAAATGTAAGCTGTTTAAGTGTAAGTATTCCGTTTAACTTTAAATGTGGGTTGGGTCTGGTTTCTAATCAAGCAGAAGGTGAAAGGTCCTCATGGTAAACAGGCCAAAGTGAGACCAGAAGTCAAGGCCAGTGAAGGTGGAGGTGGGAGCCCCCACCATCACCTCGAAGGAAGTAGGAAGCCAAAGAGGGTAGAAGAAACAGGCAATGAACAAGAAGGAAAAGTGAGAAGAAGCAGGATGAAAGCAAATGTGAAGGGCAGGAAGATTTAGGGCCAGAGAATTTAAAAGATTTCACAGGCAGAGGTGACTTTATTCCTTCAACTGCGTATTGAGCATGTGCACTGCTTAGCCTCATACAGAGAAAATACCATGGTGTTTAGCACCTGTGCTCCAGCTAGCAGCCAAGCAGGAAAAAATCTAGTGCCCACTGGAAAAAGTATAAAATGGCTTCAGTTAGCCTAGAAGCAAAATGGAAACATGTCCAGACAATGGAAAACTGTGCAGTCTTTAAAAAGAAAAAAAGAATATAAAGTAAAAAGAACGACACAATCCCCATATATTGATATACAAGGTTTGTCCAGAAAAAGTCCAAGCATTGTTAATATAACAAAAACAGTTTGTGTCATATCAATGTAGCCTGGCAGCCAAGGAGAGTGGAGTGGAATGAGCATGTGTGAACAATGATGACTTCACTGTATTGGTCACTGGGGGCAGTAGATGCCACTGAGTGAGCATGTGTACTGTGTGGCTGTTGCATTCTAAATGACTGAGTGAGAAGAGTAACAAATCTGCAACAGATTTTCCGCTAAGCTTGAACATTCCTCTATGGAAACTATTGGGATGATTCAGATGGCCACAGCTATGGGCAACTGGTGATTGGCAGCTTCATCACGACAATACTCTTGCTCATGCATCACGTCTCGTGCAGAGTTTTTTGGTGAAACTTCAAATTACCCAGGTTACTCAGTGCCCCTACAGTCCAGATTTGGCCCCCTGCAACTTCTGGCTTTTCCCAAAACTAAAATCACCTTTGAAAGAGAAGAGATTTCAGGCCGTCAATGAGATTCAGGAAAATACGACGGGGCAGCTGATGGCGATTGGGAGAACTGAGTGAGGTCCCAGGGTGCCCACTTTGAAGGGGACTGAGGCATTGTTGTCCTACATACAGGCCCATGTTTCTCGTATCTTCTATCTTCTTCAATAACTGTCTCTGTTTTTCATATTGCGTGGCTGGATACCTTCTGGACAGACCTTGCGTAGACACGGAAATGATATCAAATCCAGGTTCAGCTGCCTGCTGCTTGAAAGCCAGTAAGTAACCCAGAGACAGGGCTGGCTGAAGGATGGTAGGTTTACTCAGGAGCCAACACTGAGACGATGGCAGGCTCACAGTGCAAAGACCATCTTAACAATTGGACGTTGGCGGGGGGTTTTGTAAGGAGAGAGAAGGAAGGAAAAAAACAAAACAAAACAAAGTTCTCCACTTAGCGGACTACATGCAAGCTAGCACAATCTATTCAGATAGCTGGTTGAAGGCCAGCAAATCTCATGAGATGGAATGTCTGAAGGTTGGATAGAGTTTGCTTCTTTCGAAGTTAGTTCCTCTAATTCTTAAGCAAACATGTTATTTATTTGCAATCGCATATTAATTAATAGGTCATCATTTATAGAAATAAGATTAAAAGAATGGTGGTGGGGTGGGTTACAGAACCTCTCCAAAACGGAGTCAATGATAAAAATAAGATGAAGAACGTTATTAATACTAGGCTTTCAATAGGCTAATAAAACATGAGAGCAGAGCTGTATGAGCACATATTTGCAAACAGAAGTGATATTTCTATGCCTAGAAATACACAGAAAATGTCTAGAAAGATACAAGGAAAATTCTTAACAAGGCTGCTCCGGGGAAAGAAACAGAGGATTGGGGAAGAGAAAGGAATTTAACTTATCATTGCATACATATCCTTCTATGAAGTTTTAGTTCTTTAATATGTGGATGTCTTACTTTATTTACTATTACTTACTAGTTCATTGTTACTAAAAACATGATTTTCAGGAGGCTGTCCTTTGGTTACCATGGGTTTTTCCTGAATCTCTCTCCCCAAGAGTCTCAGCTACCTCCTTGCAGGACCTTGATGAAGTTATTTGCGTTCATGTCAGTGTAAGTCGAGTGAAGATGGTTCTGTTTCATCTCTCTTGTTCCATATGTATTCTTCATGTGAGCACTGCCAGCAGCTTATAGGTTCTTCTCCCATCAGTCAGGTGCCCCTGCTCTGCCAGGTGACAGCCCCACCTTCCCGTTGGCACATGGGCCCTTGAGACAACCCTGGACCTGCGATCAGTTATCTCGCAGAAGACTTGTGAAGAAACAAACTAGTCCCTAGCTTTCATTTGTTGTGACTTTCCCTTCTATTTTTTAAAACTTGTAGTAGCATATGTACAACGTAAATGTTACTATTTAAAGCATTTTCAAGTATACAGTGGCATTAAGTATATTTACATTGCTGTGAAATCATCACTACCTGTCATCTCCATAACTTTTTTATCTTCCCAAGCTGAAACTCTGTATCCATAACTCCCCATTCCACCCTCCTCCCAGCCCCTGGTAACCATCATCCTACTTTCTGTCTCTATGAATTTGACGACTCTAGGTACTTCATATAAGTACTACCATACAGTTCTTTTTGTTGTGGTGGTGGTGGTTGTTCCTGGCTTATTTCATATACTTTAGTATAAAATCCTCAAGCTTCATCTATATGGGTAGCATGTCACAATTTCCTTCCTTTTTAGGGCTGGCTGAATAATATTCCATTGAATGTATATAACACATACTGTTTATCCATTCACCCATCAATGGGTACTTAGATTGCTTGGGTTGCTAATTTTTATTCACTTTTTGGCTCTTGGGAATAATGCTGCTATGAATGCTACTATGGTATAGTCCTATCTCTTGCTCTGTTTTTAAATCGAATTTAGGACTTCTGGTCAAGATGGCAGCATAGATAAACAGGGCTCACCTCCTTGCACAATCACATCAAAGTTACAACTAAATTATAGAACAACTATCACTCACAACCGTCAGAAATCAATTGAATGGAAGTCTGACAACTATGGAATTAAATAAATCACATCCATCCAGACTGGTAGGAGAAGCAGAGATGTAGAGTGGGCTGGTCCCTCACCCACGTGTGGTGGATAAAACTTCAGGAAGCATATCTCAGGAGTGAGGTGTCCCAGTGCCACACCAGGCCCCCCCAGCCCAGGGTTCCAGTGCCAGGAAGATAAGCCCCCACGACTTCTGGCTGCAAATGCCAGTGGGGATTAAATTGGAGGGAGAAAGTTCTAGAGTCCCATGCAGTTCCCCTTAAAGAAGCTACACACGACCTTATTCAGACTCACTTCCTCTGAGCTCTAGCCCCAGATATCAGCTTGAAACACACCAGTGGCATATGTAGCGAATCTCCAGTGTCTGGCATCCAGGCAAGAGCTGGGGGACAGCTTTCTCCCAGACGGAAAGGCGGGCACAGCCACAGAGCTGGTAGGCGGGTGCCATATCTCCATCAAGCTGTCTAACACTGTTTGCCCCACCCTGGAGATCCCCTGAGATTCTGTCCCACTCTACTTACAGCTGTTAACAGTGGCTTTTCCATATGAATGGCTGATCTTGGCTCATACTTCACAATCTCCTAAATCCTTTAAATCAAATTTAATGAGGTACAATTTACATACAACAAAATTTACCCATCTTATGTGTGCAGTTTGATTAGTGTTAACCAGATATAGAGCATTTCTATCACCTCAAGTCCCTTGTGCCTCTTTGCAGTCTATCATCCCCCAACCCCTAGGCAACCGCTGATGTGCTTTTTTTGTCACTAGAGATTTTGCCTTTTCTAGAATCTTATACAAATGGAATGATAGGGGATACACCCTTTGAATCTGGCTGCTTCTTCTTCTTCTTTTTTTAAAAATATTTTATTTTATTTTTAGACAGAGGGGAAGGGAGGGAGAACGTGAGGGAGAGAAACATCAATGCGTGGTTGCCTCTCACAAGTCCCACACTGGGGACCTGGCCCGCACCCCAGGCGTGTGCCCTGACTGGGGAATCGAACCGGGGACCTTCTATTTTGCAGGCTGACGCTCAATCCACTGAGCCACACCAGCCAGCTCAATTTGGTTTCTTTTGCTCAGCACAAAGTTCCTGAGATTCATCTATGTTGTCAGGTATCAGTAGTTTTCCCTTTATTCCAGAGTAAGTACCCCATTGTATGCATATACCACATTTGTTCTTCCATTCAACAGCTGATAAACATTGGTTTCTTTCCAGTGTTGGGTATTTGTAAATCAAACTGCTATGCATATCTGTGTATAACTCCTTGGATACACACATGCTTTCCATTTCTCTTGGGTAAATATCTAGGAGTGGACTTGTAGAGAAGTGTCTGGTAAGTTTATGTTTAACTTTATAAGAAATTGCAAAAATGTTTTTCAAAGTGGTTGTATCGTTTTACATTCCCACTAGCACTGCGCAAGAGTTTAAGTTGTTCCACATATCCTTATCTACATAGAGTAAGGTCAGTCATGTGACGTCGTATCCTGTCATAGTTTTAATCTGCATTTCCTTAATGGCTAATGAAATTGAACATCTTTTTGCATACTTATTGGTCATTCATACATCTACTTTGATCAAGTGTCTGTTTGAGTCTTTTGCCTATGTTTTAAAAATTGCGTTGTCTTATTATCGAGTTGGAAGGGCTCTTTATATATTCTGATTACAAGTCTTTTGTCAGATATATGTACTGCAACTATATATATATATATATATATATATATCTTCCAGCCTATAGCTAAACTGTTCATTTTTAATGGTGTCTTTTGAAGAGGTTTTTATTTTAATAAAATCCAATTTATCATGTTTTATTTTATGGTTCACATATCTGGTGTCCTATGTATTCTTTTATACTTGCCTTCTTTTGCTCATCATTATACCTAAGATTCATTCACTGCATGTAACTGTAGCTTTTTCATTTTCACTGGTGTATTGAATTCCTTTGTATGTACATACTAGAAATTACTTATCCACTTTATTGATGTACATGTGGGTTGTTTTGGGCCATTACAAATTTTACTGCTGTGAACATTCTTGTACATGTATCCTTGGGCATATATGCATGTATTTTTCTAGCTTACAAGAGTGGAATTGCTGGGTGATAGGGTATATGTAACTTCAGCTGTGCTAGATACTGTAATACTAAGTAGCTTCCAAAAGCAGTTGAACTAATTTATACTCCACCAGCAGTTAGAGTTCCAACTGCTTCACATTGTCACCCACAGCTTCTGTTTTTAACCCTTTCATTTTTACTAGTCTGGTTGTTCATAGTGGCCATTCATTTTTCCGGTACTTCTTTTCAAATATATGTATTTTAACTAAGGCCATAAATTTCTCTCTAAATACTTGTTTAGCTGCATCTAATGATTTTTAAAAACATTTTTATCAGGAAAAATTTTAAAGTGGTGAGAGAATAGTATAATTAACTACCTTGTACTCATTAGCCAATTTCAACAATTATCAGTCCATTGCTAATATTATTTCATTCATACCAGTGCTGGATAATTGAAGCAAATCTCTGACAGAATGTCCTTTTACCTGTACACACTTTTATTTAACACTACAAGAAAATGACCTTTTAAAAAAGAAACACAGTATCATTATATCACACAAAGTGTAATATAACACACTTAAATAATAACAAATTCCTGATATCATCAAATATGCTGTGTTCAAATTTCCCTATATCATAAACACTTCTAAGTTATTTTTTAGAATCAGGATTCAAACAAGGTTCACATGTTGCATTGCATTCACATGCCTCTTAAATCTCTTACTCCATAAATTCCCACCCTATCGCCCCCCTTCCCCTAGCACCTATCTTTTAATATTCCTTGTAATTTATCTGCTGAGGAAACTGAGTCACTTATCCTGTAAAGTTCCTCGTATCCTAGATTTCATTGATTGCATCCCTGTGGTGGTGTTTAACACCTTCCTCTGTCTCTTGTATTTCCTGTAAACTGATAGATTAAGGTTAATTCAGAATCGGGTTGATTTTCTGGCATGAATATTTTCACAGGTAGTGTGAAAAGCATGTTGTCTCTCTTTTTGTGATGATGGTTGCATTTGGTGATCTTCATTTAGATCCACTGTTTCACATAGGTTGCAAATAATTCAGCTCAAAATATTTTTAACTTTTATTCTTCTTTGGCCCATGAATTATATAAAAACATATATTTCTTAATTTCTAAACATATGGGGATTTTCTAGTTATCTTTTTTCCCTTTTTATTGAATTTCTTGGGGCGACACTGGCTAACAAAATTATACAGGTTTCAGATACATAATTCTACAATACATGATCTGTATACTATATTGTGTGTTCACCATCCCAAGGCAAGTCTCCTTCCATCTAGTTATCTTTTTTATTACAAAAATCTAGCACAATCACATAGTAGTCAGGAGACTTACTCTGTGTAATTTTAATCCTTTGGTATTGAAACACGCTTTGTTGCTGAATACTATATATGGCCAATTTTTAAGAATACTGTATATTCTCCTGTTCTTGCATGCTGTGTTTTATGTGTGTCCATTAGGGCAATTCTGTTGACCATGTTCAATTACCTTGGGACTGATTTCTGCCTGCTAGTTCTATCATTGACTTAGAAGTCTTTAAAAATCTTCCACTCTGCGCTTTCCTATATACTGGCAACAAACAAGTGAAATTTGAAATTAAAAACATATTACCATTTATATTAGCAGCCCCAAAATTAAATATTTAGGTATAAATCCACCAAAATATGCACAAGAGCTCTATGAGGAAAACTAAAAACTCTGATGAACAATATCAAAGAGCTAAATAAATGAAGAGACATTCCATGTTTATGAATAGGAAATTCTGGAAAAGGCAAAAGTATGGAGACGGTAAAAAGATCAGTGATTGGCTAAGGGTAAAGGAGAGAGAAATGAATAGGCAGGGCATAGAGGATTTTGGGGGCAGTGAAACTATCATGTATGATACTAGAAAGGTGAACCCTTCATTATATCTTGGTCAAAACCCATAGAATGTATGATACCAGCAGTGAACCCTAAAGTAAACTATGAACTGAAGGTGATTATGATGTGTCAGTGCAGGTTCATCAGTTTAACAAACTTGTTAATAGGGGGAAGGTGTGCATGTGCAGGAACAGGGGATATATGGGAACTTTCTGTACATTCTGCTCAATTTTGCTGTGAAACTAAAAGTGCTCTAATAAATAAAGTTTAATAATTTAAAAATAAATCTCCCATGCCCTGGCAATGTGGCTCAGTTGGTTGGAGCATCATCGCATAAACCAAAAGATCATGGATTTGATTCCTGGTCAGAGCGCACAGGAGAGGCAACCAATTGTTTCTCTCTCACATCAGTGTTTCTCTTCCTCTCTCTCTCTTCTCCCTTCCCTTCTCTCTAAAATCAATAAGCATGTCCTTGGGTGAAAATTAAAAAAAACAAACTCTCCTACTATTACTGTAGATTATTTTTCATTTTATAGTCTGCCCTTTTTTGCTTTATATATTTTGGAATCATATTAACAAGTGTTTATGAATTTAGATGTTTTTTATATCTTACTGGAGAATTAAAACTTTACCATTGTTAACTATATCTTAGTAATTCCCTATGCTTTAAACTCTATTTTGTCTCATATTAATATATAGTAACTATATTTTTGGTTAGTAATTTCCTGACATATTTTAAAATATTTTTTATTTAAAAAATTGTGGCATTCTTTTTGCTGTTCCTCTTATAAACAGCATACAATACGATTTTTAGGTTTTTCCCTAACAATCTTTGTCTTTTAAATGAAACATTTAGTTCATTTAGAAATAATTTAATTACAGACATATTTGGGTTTATGTCTATTTATTTTGTGTTTTCTACTTAATCCACTCGCCTGTGTTTTTTCTCTCCTTTATTCCATTCTTTGGGATTTATTATTATTTTTATCATGCCCTTTCTCCCTTATATTTTGGAAGTTATACACTGTTTCCTTTTTAAAAAAAAAAGATTTTATTTTTAGAGAGGGGGGAGGGAGGAAGACAGGGAAACATCAATGTGTGGTTGCCTCTCATGTGCCCCCTACTGGCGACCTAGCCCACAAGCCAGGCCTGTGCCCTGACTGGGAATAGAATTGGCGACACTTTGCTTTCCAATCTGGTGTTCAATGCACTGAGCCATGCCAGCCAGGGCGTGTTTCTATTCTTTTAGTGCTTCCCCTGGAAATTAAAATATGCACCCTTAATTTAGCAATAGCTAATGTTAATCAAGACAATGTAAAGACATTAAAACACTTTAACTCAATCTATCATCCCCTTGTCATTTTGTATTTTAATTACGTACATATACATCGATGTATATAATCATTTAAATTTACCCACAAATTTACCAAATACTGGTTTAGAATCAGAAAGGCAATCAACATTTTGTCCACGTTGACATATTAGAGGTAAAATCATGTGAATTCTTAATAGATGTGGGAAAAGTATTTGATAAAATTCAATATCCATTCATGATAAAAATTACTAAAAAACTAGGAATTGAATGAATGATCCATCTGATTAAGAGTGTGCCTGCACTTACCACTTTAATTCAACACTGTGCTCAAGATATAACACAGTGTGTCCTGGCTGGGTGGCTCAGTTGGTTGGAGCGTCATCCCGTACAGCAAAAGGTTGAGGGTTCGATTTCTGGTCAGAGCACATACCCAAGTTGTAGGTGTGATCCCTGGATCCCTGGTCAGTGTGCGAACGGAAGGCAACTGATAGATGTTTCTCTCTTACATTGGTCTTTCTTTCTCTCTCACTCTCTCTCCCTTCCTCTCTCTCTAAAATCAATAAAAAAAGATTCCTCAGGTAAGGATTAAAAAAGAAAAGATATAACCCAGTGCTATACAGCAAGAAAAAGAAAAAAGATATAAAAATTGGAATAAAAGAAAGGTCGCAGTTTCATTGTTAGAGATTATATAACACAGGTAAATATCCAAGAATTTGTAGGTAAATTATTGGAGTTATTAAGCAAGTTTAACAAGGTTACTGGATACAAGGCTAAAATACAAAAATCACTGATATTTCTATGTTCCACCAATAAAAAGAAAATAAATTTTTAAAA
Organism: Mormoops blainvillei; assembly: GCA_004026545.1. Lineage (NCBI taxonomy): Eukaryota > Metazoa > Chordata > Mammalia > Chiroptera > Mormoopidae > Mormoops > Mormoops blainvillei. The sequence continues at coordinate 46,096 of PVJD01010828.1, forward strand.
AGTTAACACTTTAATGGTTTCAAAAATATTAAATACTCAAGAATAAAGTAACAAAGTTTAGAACCTCTATGTAGAAAGCAATTAAAAAATTTTGACATAAATTAAAGAAATCTTAAATGTATCACTGATGGTCAGTGAATGGAGGTGTCAATGCTGTTAAGATGTCAATTTTTGCCAAACTGACTTTAAAGATCAATGGAGTCGCAATAAAATGTCAATAGGATTTTTAGGAATCTGATAAGCTAATTCTAAAAATACATGGACATACAAAAGGTCTCAAAGAGTCAATCACTCTTGAATAAGAAAAATAACTTAGGAGGACTTTACCTAATATTAAGATTTTTCATAAAGCTATAGTAATTAAGACAGGATAGATATACAAATCAAGGAAACAGAATAAATATGGTCTCACAGTCCAGAGAGAAACCTATGTATGTGTGGACACGATGTAGAACAGTGGTGAAAAAGTAAGTGATGTTAGAGATGTGTGAAGAAAAGGAAACTGGTCCCCTACCTCACGCTATGAACAAAATTCCAGATATATTAAAAATTAACTATGTAGCAAAAAAATGAAGCTGTTATAAACTACTCTTAACTATTATAATCTCAAGGTAGGAAAGATACCACTCATAAAGGAAATTATTGAACTGGATTACATTAAGAATTCTGTTCATCAAAATACACCATTAAGAAAGCAAAAGACAGGTTTCATGGAAGATGTTTGTGGCGGCGGGGGGAGGGTGGGGGTGTGTCATGCCGGGGGCTGGGGACCCCTGTGCTAAGAGGAAGGTATGCAAATGTTCACAGGAGACCTACACAGGATTAAAAATAGTATCACTGTAACAAACGAAACTGGAAGCAGCCTACATCTATGTCAGCTTTAGAATGTACAGCCCTGGCTGGTGTGGCTCAATGCATTGAGTACCAGCCTGTGAACCAAAAGGTCACAGGTCCGATTCCTAGTCAGGGCACATGCCTGAGGCAAAGCAAACTGTTCCATTTCTATAAAGTTCAAAACCAGACAAAAGGAAACTATGGTGTTTAAGAATGCACACCTAGGTAGTTAAAAAAAAAAAGTAAAACCACATAAGTCTGGTGATTAGTTTAAGTTGGGAGAGAATATTGTTATTAGAAGGGTCCCTCAGTCAAGGGGAGGATTTCTGGGCTGCTGTTCCATTGTTCGAACTGATTTATTTTTATGGAGGTTCAGATTCATCAAGTCGTACATGTGTCTACTCTGCATGTACTCTATTTTCATAATAAAAATGGGCATAAAAAACATACTGGGGAACAAAGCCCCTCTTCTTCTCTGGGCATATTCACATTTTCTTACGATGCCTGAAACCCCAGAGGAAGACAGCTTGGACAGGAAAAAGCTGAAACGCCAGGGAGGGTGGAGCAAGTTGATGAGAGACGTTCCACAGCCTGGGGTCCCCAATGAACTCGCCCTACAGACAGGCTGTCGTGGCTGGTTTGGGTCTGTTTTGCTTTGTTTTGTTTGTTTTGTTGTGTGTGTGTGTGTGTGCGTATTTTTTTTATTCTCACCCAAGGACATGCTTATTGATTCAGGGGAAGGGAGGGAAACATTGATGTGAGAGAGAAACTGGTTAGTTACCTCTCATACATGCCCCAACTTGGGCCGAACGCCAAACCTAGGCATGTGCCATGACCAGGAATTGAACAAGCGACCTTTCCGTTTACACAGTGACATGCCAACCAACTGAGCCACACTGGCCAGGGCTCCTTTGCAATTTTTAATATATTTCCTTGGCTCTCTAAAGTTGTTCTTGCAACATTCCATATTACTCAGTTTCCAGGTTACAACTTTCAAACAAGAACCATTTGGGGATGTCAAGTTAGGAGTTCTAAACAATTCTAGTTAATTTCCTTAAACAGGAGCTAGACAAACTTTCAAAAAATTGTGTAATTATTCTATTTTGCAAGAGGGTCTTGCCTTTAGGAAAGCCATCACTGTCTCCTAGTCCATATGTAACTGTTTTCATTTTCTTTGGTAAACTATGGTCAAATTCGGTCATTTTGACATAACTGACTATATAGCTGCTCTCCTTAAGCTTCTTTTAAAAAGAAATTTAAATCAACCAGTTAATTTTTAAAAATGTAACGCAGTAGTTAAACAACTTGCACTCGTTTGTACATGGGGTAGAGCCCAGCAAAGAAGTTTTAGGTATAATTTTCTTTACTTTGTTCATAAGAGACTTTAAGCTTAGGAGACCAATTAAAATGTTTTAAAAGAAATTTTCAAAAGTAGATTCTGCCCCAGCTGGTGTGGCTCATTGGATTGAGTGCCAGCCGGTGAACCAAAAGGTCACCGATTTAATTCCCCGTTGGGGAACATGCCTGGGTTGCAGGCCATGTCCCTCATAGGGGGCGGTGCACGAGGCAGCCACACATGGGTGTTTCTCTCCCTTTCTCTATTCCTTCTCTCTAAAAATAAATAAAATAAAAATCTTAAAAAAAAAATTCTGAGGTCCCCAAAAGTTCTTTTAAGCCCAATTTAAATAACTTAAGAGGTCATCTGAATGGCTTGTCTCCCCCAACATTAGCCAGATGTCAATTTTTCGATGCATAGTCATAGACACACCAATGACCACACCAGCACTACAGTTCTATACTTGGAGCACAGGCAATTATTTCCATAGCTTACTACCGTTCATCTGCTAGGTTTTGCTTATCTTCTGCATGTATAAAATGGGTAGTTGAAATAAGTTAAAAATGAGCATGTCATCCCAGAGAACATTTAATATTGTTTGAATGTTGCTTAAATGTGGCTCTCAGAAATATCAATTTAGTAAATAGTTAAATGTTGGTACATTTTTGTTCTTGCTAACAAGAATGTACACCTCACACTCAAAAAGTTTATTCACAAGTTGCAAGGAAAAAATTTCCTATTACTATCTATGTCTAATGCTTTAAAGTATCTCAAAAAACCCATCCATCATACCCCAGGGTTCTCCTTATTTCAAGCAAAAATGACGCCTGCCACTTTGAGGTTTTATGTAAACTGTATACCAATATTTAGGCTCCTACTGATATAACAAGGAGTCCCAATGAAGTCTAATTTGTAGCTGTCGCTCCGGAAAGAAAATCCATGAGTCTGTGCTGCATTATGCAACCACACCAACTTACATAACAAACCCATTCTGCCCCTTAAAAGGGATATATTAAGAAACGAGTTGGGTTTTGTTTTGTGGATTGTCGGCTTTAAATTGGAGCGCCATGCTCAAGAATTCCAGACATTGGTCACCATTAAAAAAAAAAAAGTTACTCTACATGGTCTTCTGAGTTCATTTATAGAAATGTGTCACTTGAATTTTTAGATTTCTTCAAAGTCACATCAAGGATATGGAGCTCTTCCCTCCCACACACACTTGTCATAACAACCCTGCTTACTCTATTCTGCCAACAAGGATTTATTGTTTCTCTGTTCACCATGCCTTTCCATTACCATCATTGACCCATAGCATATACATTATGAAAAGACAAAGGAACAAAAACCACCCAGGCTGTAACAGGGAGAACCTGAAACAGTCATTCTCACCTAAAAAGCCAGAGTTGTCAACGTGACAGACTCTGGCTTTCAGTGCATACACGCTTGTCACCAAGCTACAAAGGACGCCATGTTCAGAGAGGTCTTGTAGGAATATGAGTCCTGGAGCCCTAGTTATTAAATGCATGGTGATGGAGTCTCAGCAATATACACATTCGTCAAGTGTATTGCCACTTTCCTCTCACACCTACTGTCTGATATAGATTGAAAAGGTCAGAGGGTGGACAATGAAAAAATGGGAGCTCCTCCTCTACTCACATCATTCGTGAGTTGGCTGTAAATGGAATTATATTATTCAAATTTTATTTTAAATGTAACATAAGTATAGTGGGGGTGTTAACAATGAGAAGAAATCCATATTCTTTGGGCATATTATCTCCTTTGTCGAAAAATCAAAATTGCTGCATGTTGACTTCACTTAAAGCAGGTAGTTTGCAGTAGCAAAGGCAAGAAGTATGTTTTCGAGACAACCCATTCATGATTACATACTACAACAGAATCTTGAGTCCAAATTATGGTTACTTAAGCAAAGAAATCAAAGGAAACCACTTCTTTCTGAATGACGACTAGGTCCTAAAACTTGAACAGCGTGAGGTATAGAACAAATGTCTACTACAGATACTATCCATGTACACTTCCTAAATTCCTAACTAGTATGAAAAAGCAGCAGATAAAGTTTGGGGGTCACTGAGAGTTGTACCTGCTTCACCTCTCTACCTCAAGAAACTGTCAGTTTTCCGAAGTTTAATTTAATTTTCTGGAATCTGCCTTATATCCAAAATTCTAAGTGATAAGAGGCAAGTACAGTAACTCAGAAAACATCAAAAAAAGATCTTCAATCTTCAGGTCCTTGATTTTTCGCAAATCTTCCTAGATTACATAATCAGGTAAACTGAAATGAGGAAAAAAAATAAAAACACAACCCACTGCTTTGTTTCAAGTCTAAGAGTTACTTGTCATTGCAACTGTATTTCCTTTTTATGGTTGGATGAATCACAATCCCTTACAAGGTTTTCAAATGGATTTCCCTAAAAAATC
>PVJD01010829.1:0-50738 GCA_004026545.1 Mormoops blainvillei
ATATCTTTTTCATATTTTTGTTATTTCAAATCCCACATAGCACCCTTCTCTGGTCTTACTTCATTTTGCCTTCTTCCAGAACTTTCTTATTGTTGTTGTAAACTTTATTTTCCCCCACACTATGCCATATTGCTATTTTTTACTCTTACTGTTTCTCCTCCATCTATCCTCACAACAGCATTCTTTCTTCCTTAAGTTGGTTTACATTCTCTTCCTGCGTCTTATAATAGTCTTATTTCCTTGCCACCTTTATAAGTTGGAGCTAGTTGGGTGAGGATATCACAGTTATTGCTGTTCTTTTGTTCACTATTTATTTGTACTTCAGGTCCCATCAGATACTCTCCCCCTGTCTTATTCCATTTTGCCTTCCTCCTGCCCTTGATCAGTTGAGTTAGGAATTTTAATTTTTTTCCACTTTCTTAGCCTGGGTTCTATTCCATACTATCACCAGTTTTCCTCCTCTGTCCTCTCACAATCATTTTTCTTTACTGCAGACACCTCATATTCACTTTTCTCTTTTGTATAATATTCTTATTGCCTTCCCACCTTAATTAATCTTGGCTCAACTGTTGTTGTTATTGACCCTGCTGTGGTTTTTCTGCAATTTTGTTCCCATTGGTTCAATACCTTTTTACTTTTATTTCAAACCTCATTGTATTCCCCTTTCTTACTCCATTGTCGCCATCACCCTTCCCTGTTTTACTAACATTTTAAATTTTATCCTCTCCCTTTCTTTGCCTTGTTTCTATTACCTACTCTTGTTATTTCTCCTCCCTCTTCCCACTCAAAATCATTTTTAGCGATTGAGAACCCACCAGCAAATCAGCCACCAACAAGCAAAGCCCAAATACAAGAGAGCCCACAGAAACTGAATAAAGGTCAACCCTAGAGCACCCAGATCAAGAGATCAAAGAGACTGCACCACTGAGTCCCACAGAACTCCTAGCACAGAAGTCCACCTTACAAAGACAGGCAGGCAAAGCAGAGCATTCTGAGACAAAGAAACAAACAAAAAGAGGCACCTAAAATGGGGAGACAAAGAACACCAAATTAAAAGGAATGGAGTAATCTCCAGAAAAAGAGCTAAATGAATTGGCGCTAGCAGTCTTATCAGACATAGAACTAAAGAAAAAAAAATGGTTATAAGGCTGCTCAAGGAATGCAGTGACAGTGAGAAGGAACTGAGTGGGAACTACAACACCATGAAAAAGAAAATAGAAACTATGAACAAGAACCAGGAAGAAGTGAAAAATACAATATCTGAAATGAAAAGTACACTAGAAGGAATTCAGAGCAGACTGGATGGAGCAGAGGATTGAATCAGCGCGCCGGAAGACAAGGTAGAAAGAAATACCCAGGCAGAGCAACAAAACGGAAAAAATACTCAGAAATAATGAGGATAGTTTAAGGGAACTTCACCACCACATGAAATGTATCAACATTCACATCATAGGAATATCAGGAGAAGAAAAGGCGCAAGGGATAGAAAATCTTATTGAAAAAATGACAGAAAACTCCCCTAACTTGGTGAGGTGAGAAGTCACACAAGTTCAGGAATCACCAAGGGTCCCAATCAAGACGAACCCAAACAGGCCTAATCAAAGACACATCATAATTAAAATGCCAAATTTTAAAGACAAAAAGAGAACCTTAAAGGCAGGAAGGAAGAAACAGTAAGTAATATACAAGGGAGCTCCATTAAGGCTATCAGTGGATTTCGCAACAGAAACACTACAGGCCCAAAGGGATTGGCACAAATACTCTAGATAAGGAAAAACAAGGACCTACAACCAAGACTACTCTGTTCAGCAAGGCTCTCATTTAAAATAGATGATAAAATAAAGAGCTCACCAGACAAAAGAAAGCTAAAAGAGTATGTCTCCACCAATCCACCACTGCAAGAGGGGGACTACTATAAAAAGAAGAAGAAAGAGAGAGAGAGAGAGAGAGAGAGACAAGTACAAAAGGAAAAAGTGGCAATGAATAAGGTTATCAGTAATAACCTTAGATGTAAATGGATTAAATACTCTAATCAAAAGACATAAGGTAGCTGAATGGATAAGGAAACATGTCCTGCATATATGCTGTCTACAAGAGACTCACCTCAGAAAAAAAAGACCTACACAAACTGAAAGTGAAGGGATGGAAAAAATAGTCCAAGCAAATGGACACAGAAAAAAAGCCAGGGTAGCTTTTAAGCAAAATAGATTAAGCAAAATAGATTTCAAAACAAAGGCCAGAAAAAGAGACAGAGAAGGATACTTAATCGTAATTAAGGGAAGCGCCCATTAAGAACACACAACTAGTGTAAATATATATGCACCCAACATGGGAGCACCCAAATATATAATGAAAATTGGGGAGGACTTCAAAGAAGATATAGATAGCAACACAGTTATGTAGGGGATTTTAACACTCCACTTTCAACAATGGGTAGATCTTTCAAAAAAAAAGAATCAACAGGATATTTTGGCATTGAATGACAGTCTAGATCAAATGGACTTAATTGATACATACATAACTTTTCACCCCAAAATAAAATATACATTCTTTTCATATGCACATGAGACATTTTCAAAGATAGACCACATGTTGGGACGCAAAACAAGCTTCATCAAATTCAAGAAAATTGAAATCATATTAAGCATCTTCTCAGATCACAATGGCTTGAACCTACAAACCAGTCTCAATGAAAAAACTGAAAACATTGAAATTCATGGTGACTTAATAGCATTCTATTAAATAATGAATGGGTTAATAATGAGATCAAGGAAGAAATCAAAAACTTTCTGGAAACAAATGAAAATGAACACACAACAGTCCAAAACCTATGGGACACAGCAAAGGCAGTTCTGAGAGGAAAGTTCATAGCAGTACAGGCCTACATAAAAAAGATAGAAAAAATCTCAAATAAACAGCCTAACCCTGCAAGAACTAGAGGAACAATAACAAACAAAGCCCAGCGTGAGTAGAAGGAAGGAAACAATCAAGATCAGAGCAGAATTAAATGACATAGCGACTAATAGAACAAAGGATCGATAAATCCAGGAGCTGGTTCTTTGGAAAGATAAACAAAATCTACAAACCTTTAACTAGAGCTATCAAAAAAGAGAGAGAGAGGACCAAAATAATAAAATCAGAAATGAAAGAGGAGAAATTACAACTGATACCACAGAAATACAAAGGATCGTAAGAAATTGCTACAAAAAATTATATGCCAAGAAATTTGACAACCTGGGTGAAGTGGACAATATTCTCGAAACATATAATCTTCCAAAACTGAATCAAGAAGAAGCAGAAAGCCTGAATATACCAACAACAGCTAGTGAAATTGAAGCAGTAATCAAAACACTTCAGGCACCCAAAAGCCCTGGACTGGATGGGTTTACAGGTGAATTTTACCAAACATTTAGGTAAGAGCTAACTCCTATCTTTCTCAAACTATTCCAAAAAATTCAAGAAGAGGGAAGACTTCCAAACACTTTTTATATGGTCAGTATTATGCTAATTCCAAAACCAGGTAAAGACACAACAAAGAAGGAAACCATATGCCAATATTGCTGATGAACATAGATAGTAAAATCCTCAACAAAATATTGGCAAACTGCATCCAGCAATACGTTAAAAAGATGTAAAAAAAAATACACCATGATCAAGTGGAATTCATCCTAGGGATGCAAGGGTGGTACAATGTTCACAAATCAATAAATGTAATACATCACATAAACAAAAGGAAAGACAAAAATCACATGATCATATCAATAGATGCAGAAAAAGCATTTGATAAAGCATAGCACCCATTTATGATAAAAACACTCAGTAAAGTGGGAGTAGAGGGAGCATACCTTGACATAATAAAGGCCATGCATGAGAAACCTATAGCCAACATCACCCTCAATGGGCAAAAATTAAAGCTTTCACCCTAAGATCAGGCACAAGGAAAGGGTGTCTGCTTTTCACCACTGGTATTCAGCATAGTAGTATTGGAAGTTCTTGCCACAGTGATCACTAGAAAAAGAAATAAAAGGCATCCCATTTGGAAAGGAGGAAGTAAAACTGTCAATTGCTTGCAGATGACATGATAGTGTACATAGAAAACACCACAGGCTCCACCGAAAAAATTACTTGACCTAATAAATGAATTTGGAAAAACAGCAGGATACAAAGTCAATATTCAGAAATCAAACGCATTTTTGTACACCAACAATGAAATATCAGAAACAGAAACTAGGGGAAAAAATCCCATTTAATATAGCAACAACAACAAAAAGCACCTAGGAGTAAACTTAATCAAGGAGGCACAAGACTTGTAGTCAGAAAACCACAGAACACTGAAGAAGGAAATTAAGGAAGACACAAATAAATGGAAGCATATATTATGTTCATGGATTGGAAGAATTAATATCATTAAAATGTCCATACTAAACAAAGTAATCTATAGATTCAATACAATCTCTAGCAAAATACCAATGACATGTTTTACAGATATTGAACAAATTTCAAAAATTTATATGGAACCATAAATGACCCCAAATGGCCTCAGACTTTGAGAAAGAACAAAGTAGGAGGGATCACAATATCTGATATCAGATTATATAATTAGAGGCCATTATATTACCAGATAGATGTAATCAAAACTATCTGGTACTGGCATTAGAACAGACACATGGATCAGTGGAACAGAATAGAGAGCCCAGAAATAAACCCCCTCTCTATGGTCAATTAATATTCAACAAAGGGGGAAGGGGTATAAAATCAAGTAAAGATAGTCTCTTCAATAAATGGTGCTGGGATTCTGTACAGATACATGCAAAAAAATTAAACCAGATCACCAACTTACATCATACACCAAAATAAACTCAAGATGGATAAAAGACTTAAATATAACACAACACCATGAAGGTCCTAGAGGAAAACAGTTTACTATGTCAGATATCCCATGCAGCAATATCTTCGCCAATACATCTCCTAGGGCAAGGGAAAGAATAAACAAATGAGATTACATCATATTAAAAATCTTCTGCACTGGTAAAGAAAACATTAGCAAGATGAAAATGGAACCAGCCATATGGGAAAACGTATTTGCCAATGACACCTTGGACAAGGGTTTGATCTCCAAAATATATAAAGACTCATATGACTGAACAGGTAGACAAACAATCGAATTAAAAGATGGGCAAAGGACCTGAACAGACACTTGTTCAAGGAGGACATACAGCAGGCCTCTAGACATATGAAAGAATGGTCAATATCACTAGCCATCAGAGATATGCAGGTTAAAACCACTATGAGATACCACTTCACACCAGTCAGAATGGCCATCATAAACAAATCAACAAACAACAAGTGCTGGTGAGGATGTGGGGGAAAGAGAACCCTGCTGTACTGTTGGTGGGAATGCAGACTGGTGCAGCTGCTGTGGAAAACACTATGGAATTTCCTCAAAACACTAAAGATGGAACTGCTTTTTTATCCAGTGATCTCACTGCTGGTATTACACCCTAAGAATCCTGAAACACTAGTTCAAAAGAACCTATGCACCCCATGTTCATAGCAGCATTATGTACAATAGCCACGTTCTGGAAACAGCCTAAGTACCCATCAGTAAATGAGTGGATCAAAAACCTGTGATACAGTTACAGAATGGAATACTGTGCAGCAGAAAGAATAAATGAACTCCTACGCTTCTTGACAGCATGAATGGACCTGGAGAGCATTATGCTGAGTGAAATAAGCCAGGTGGTGAAAGATAAATACCATATGATATCACCTATGAGTGAAACTTAATGAAGAAAACAAACAAGCAAGCAAAATAGAACCAGAGTCCCGGCTGGTGTAGCTCAGTGGATTGAGCATTGGCCTGAGAACCAAAGGGTTGCTGGTTCGATTCCCCAGTCAGGGCACTTGCCAGGGTTGCGGGCCAGCTCCCCATCGGGAGGTACACGAAAGGCAACCACACGTCGATGTTTCTCTCCCTCTCTTTCTCCCTCCCCCTCTGTTTAAAAAAAAAAAAATAAAATAAAATCTTTAAAAAAATAGAACCAGAGATGTGGAAATAAGGAACAAACAGACCATGACCAGACAGACAGGAGAGAGGAATAACAGGGGAGAGAAGGGGAAGGGTTAAGTGAAGGGGCATTTATATAAAGGACCCATGGACAAGGACAATGGAAGGTGGGATTGAATGTGGGAGAGCAGAGGTTGGCGGGCAGGGGAGAACAATGGGGAAAAATTGGGGTAACTGTGATTGAACAACTATTTTTAAAAAAGAATTAAAAAAAATGAGAGTATAAGACTCTGGGACATCTCCAAAAGTGCCAACATACGAATCATAGGGATACCACAAGGAGAAACAGAAGAGCAAGAAATTGAAAATTTATTTGAAAAAATAATGAAAGAAGACTTCCCTAATTTGATGAAGGAAATAGACATACAAGCCCAAGAAACACAGAGAATCCCAAGCAAGTTGGTGACAAAGAGAACAATACTAAGACACATTATAATTAAAATGCCAAAGGTTTAAGATAAAGAGAGAATCTTAAAAGCAGTAAGAGAAAAGCAGGTGTTTACTTATAAAGGACTTCCCATCAGACTCTTAGCCGATTTCTGAATAGAAACTTTGCAGGCATGAAAGGATGGGCAAGAAGTATTCAACGTGATGAAAAGCTAGGACCTACAACCAAGATTACTTTATCCAGCAAGGCTATCATTTAGAATTGAAGCACAGATGAATCACTTCCTAGATAAGGTAAAACTAAAGCAGTTCATCCCTAAGACCTTATTATATGAAATGTTAAAGGGACCTTTTTAAGAAAAAGAAGATCAAAACTATAAACAGTAAAATGATGACAAATTCACAACTATCAACAACTGAATCTAAAAAACACAAACAAAAGCAAAAACTAAGGAAACGAGTAGAACAGGAACAGAATCATTGATTTGGAGAGTATATGAAGGGTTATCAGCAGTAATGGGGAAGGGGGAAAAGGTACAGGTGTTAAGAAGCACAAATGGTAGGTACAAAAGAGGGGGATTTTAAGAATAGTGTAGGAAATGGAGAAACCAAAGAGCTTATATGCACAACCCATGGACATGAACTAATCAGGGGGATTTCTGGAGGCATAAGGAGTACTGGGCAGAGTGGGAGCAAAGAGGGAAAATTAGGACAACCGTAATAGCATAGTCATAAAATATACTTTAAAAAATAAAAAAAAAAAAACCTGCATGTAAGTTCACCTGCGCCATTCAAACCTGTGTAATTCAAGAGTCAACTGTACTTCAGTTGGAATTTAGAGATCTTACTACATTATTGTTTTGCATTTATGCTATAGTTTGCTTATTTACTATATCTACATAATTTGAGAATGTCTTTATTTCACCTTTATTCTTGAAGGACATTTTCACTGTATTGTGGTTGACTTTTTTTTTTCCTTTCACAACTTTAAAAATACTGTGAATATTGTGCCATGTTCTTTTGCACTACATGGTTTCTGATGAGACATCTCCAGTATTTGAGCTATTGTTCCATGTGTAATATGTTGTTTTCTGTGGCCGCTTTCAAGATTTTTCTTTGTCTTTAGCAGACACGATTTGATCATGATAGGTGAGGACATGGATTTCTCTGGGCTTATCCTGTTTCAGACTCACTAAGCTTCCTTTCACTTCATTTAAGATGTTTTCTGGCTATTATTTTTTCAAATATTTTTCCAGCTCTACATTTTCTCCTCTTTTTGTAACTCTGATATACAAATATTGATTCTTGTTATTGTCCCATAGTTTCTGTGGCTCTGCTCATTTTAAACAACATTTTTCTTGGTATTGTTTAGACTGCATAATTTGTTATTCTACCTTTAGGTTTCCTGATACTCATATGTCATCTCCAGTTAGCTATTAAGTCTATTCACTGAGGTTTCTTCAGTTCCTGTATTTTTTAATTTTAAAATATCCAGTTGGTTCTTTGTATCTTCTATTGCTTTGTCTGGGCATTCCATTGTAAAATGCATTTCAAGAGTATTCACTATTGCTAAATAAAGTATCTTATATTGGCTGCTTTAAAGTCTTTGTCAGATTATCCCAACATCAATACCATCTTGATATTAGCACCTGTTGTCTCTTCCCATATGAGCTGAAGTTTTCCTGGTTCTTCATATACCATTTAATTTTAGATGGTATCTTGGACATTTTAAATATTAAGTTATGAAACTCTGGGTCTTGTTTAATCCCATTGGGTATCTTGATACTCATGTTTTTGTAGAAAACCAGTCTGCTTATATTCAAGCCACAAGTTCCACCTAGACTGGTGGGCTGTGTTTCTAATATCAGGTCAGTTCTTGAAGTTTTTGCAGCGTGTTTGGATTTTCCTGGCTATGTACCATCTCATGCTCAGTTTGGAACTTGAATGATAGTCTTCCTATTAATTTAGTTCTCAGTCCTTGGTGTGCTAAATTGGATCAAATTTATACCTGTGCAGCTGGAATGAACCCAGAAGTTCATAAACAACATTGTGGTTTGTTCTTTGAGTTCTTTGCTTTATGTTATCACCATTAAGCTTTCCAGTTCCCTGTCATGGGTTGGTTGGGGACTGAAGCATTGTAGAATAGTGAAAAATATGGGTGTTTCTGTATGATCTATGAGCATTTGGAGTTCTGTTACTGGTTGTTTGAGTCAGAAATAAAAGTTTTTTTTCTGGCATTCTGTCTGTACCATAGGGCTCACTTCTGGAGTTCTGGTTGTATTAATATTCTGGCCAGGAGATGCCAAAGGAAAAAAAAGGCAAATTAACCACTAGTTTGCTGGTTGTTCTAATTCTAGAGTTCTCTAATCTGACTGCTGATATTTACTTTTTTATTTTTAAAAATGTTATTTTTTAATTATGATTTGTGTTCATTTTTTTATTATTTCAGGTATACAGCAGTGTTTAGACAATCAAATACTTTATAAAGGTATCCCCCCAATAAGGCTAGCAGTCACCTGGCATCATATATAGTTGTTACAATATTATTGACTATGTTTGCCATGCTGTATTTTACATACCGATGACTGTTTTGTAACTACCAATTTTTACTTCTTAATTCTTTCACCCTTTCCACCCTACCCCGTAAAACTCTCCCCTCTGGTAACCATCAACCTTTTCTCTGTATCTGTGAGTCCATTTCTATTTTGTTTGTTCATTTATTTTGTTCTTTAGATTCCACATATAAGAGAAATCACATGATATTTGTCTTTCTCTGACTTATTTCATTTAACGTAATGCCCTCTAGGTCTGTTCATGAAGTTGTAAATGATAAGATCTCATTCTTTTTTATGGCCAGGTAATATTCCCTTGTGTATATGTACCACCACTTAATCTACTTATATCTGTTGATGGGCACTTAAGTTGCTTCATATCTTGGCTATTGTAAATAGTGCTGCAAGAAAACAGGTTGTATTTTTCCTCCAGATTGGTATTTCGAGTTTGTTTGTATATATTCTTAGAAGCGGAGTTGCTGAGTCATAAGGCAGTTCCATTTTTAATTTTTTGAGAAAACTCCATACTGTACCAGCAATGCATGAGGGTTCCATTTCCTCCACGTACTTGTCAAAACTTGTGATTTGTTGATTTATTGATGATAGCCATTCTTACAGGTGTGTGGTGATATCTCACTGGGGTTTTAATTTACAGTTCTCTGATGATTAGTGATATTGAGCATTATTTCATATATTTTTGGTCATCTGTATTTCCTCTTTGGTACAGTGTGTATTCAGGCTGTCTGCCCATTTTTAATGGGGATATTTGTTTGTTTGTTGTCGAATTGTATAAGGTCTTTATAAATTTTGGAAATTAGCCCTTTATATAATTGGCAATTATCTTCCATTTAGTAGGTTGTCTTTTTGTTTTGTTGATGGTTTCCTTTTGCCCTGCAAAACCTTTTTCTTTTTGATGTATCTTGATGTCATTTATTTTTTCTTTGCCCTCAAGATCGCTGTTGCTATTTGGGATCTTTTCTATTTCCATACAAATTTTATGATGATTTGTTCTAGTTTTTGAAAAATGCATTAGTATCTTGATAGGAATTGCACTGAATCTATAGATTGCTTTGGGTAGTTTTAATGGTAAGTCTTTCTGTCCATGATCATGGTATGTGCTTCCATTTATTTTTCCATTTATTTCTTCAATGTCTAATAATTTCCTAAGTACTGATCTTTTACTTCATTAGTTAAATTTATTCCTAGGGTTCATTTTTTTTATGCAATTATAAATGGGATTGTTTTCTTAGTTTCCCTCTCTGATAGTTTATTATTGGTGTAGAAAAATGCAACTGATTTCTTAATATTTATTTTGTATCCTGCTAGTTTTATTTATCGGTTCTAGTAGTTTTTGATGGAATCTTTAGGGTTCCCTATGTACAATATGTCATCTGCAAATAATGGCAGTTTTACCAACTTGGATACCTTTTATTTCTTTTTATTTGACTGGTGCGGCTAAGAATTCCAATAATATGTTGAATAAGAGTAGTGAAGGTGGAAATCTCTGTCTCATTCCTGATCTTAGAGAAATGCTTTTAGTTTTCACCCATTGAGTACGATGTTTCCTGTGGGTGTGTCATATATACCTTTATTATGTTGAGGTATGTTCTCTCATTTCCAACTCTGCTAAGAGTTTTTATCATAAATGTGTGCTGGATTTTGTCAAATGCTTTTCTCCATCTGCTGATATGATCATATGATTTTGTTTCATTTTGATTATGCAGTATAACATGTTTATTTGTGAGTGTTGAACTATTTCTGCATCCCAGGAATAACTCTCACTTGATCATGATGTATGATCTTTGTATTGTTGGGTTCATTTTGGTAATATTTTGTTGAGGGTTTTTTATGTATGTTTATCAGAGATACTGGATTATAATTGTCTTTCTTTGTAGTGTTTTCATCTGGCTTTGGAATTAGGATAATTCTGACCTCATAAAATGAGCTTGGGAGTCTTTCCTCCTCTTAAATTTTTTAGACTTGTTTGAGAATGATAGGTGTTTATTCTTCTTTCAGTGTTTGGTAAAGTTCATCTACGAAACCATCCTGTTTAGGACTTTTATTTGTTGGGGTTTTTTAGAGTATTACTTTGATTTCATTGGTTGTAATTGGTGTGTTCAGATTTTCTGTTTCTTCTTGGTTCAGTCTTGTTAGATTGTATGTTCCTAGCAATTTATTTTTTATATTTCCAGATTGCCCAGTTTTTGACATATCACTATTCTCAGTCTTTTCTTATAATATTTTGTATTTCTGTTGTGCCAGTTGTTACTTTTTCTCTTTCATTACTGATTTTGTAAATTTGGGTCCTTTCTCTCTTTTTCTTGATGATTCTTGTTAAATTTTTATCAATCTTGCTTATATTTTAAGTGAACTTGCTTTTGGTTTCATGGATCTGTTCTTTATATTTTTAAGAATCTATTTCATTTATTCCTTCTCTGATCTTAATTATGTCATTACTTCTGCTCATATTTGTCTTTGTTGTTCTTTTTCTAGTTTCTTTAGGTGCAAGATTAGATTAATTTGAAATTTGATTTTTTCTTGATGTAGTCATGTATTGCTATGAATTTCCCTCTTAAGACTGCTTTTGCTGTGTCCCATAGATTTTTGTTGGTGGTTGTGTTTTTATTTTCATTTGTCTCAAGGTATTTTTTGATATCTTCCTTGATCTCATTGGTAACCTGTTCATCATTTAGTAACTTGTTATTTAGCTTTCATGTGTTTGTGTGTTATTCAGATTTTTCTTGTAATTGACTATAGTTTCATAACATTGTGGAAGGAGAAGATGTTGAAATTATTTCAATCTTTTTAAATTTATTGAGGCTTGTTTATGGTCTAACATGTGGTTTATCCTAGAAAATGTTCTATGTCACTTGAACAAAATGCATCTCCTAAAGTTTTGGGCAGTAATGCTCTGAATATATCAATTATCTATCTGGTTTAATTAGTTATTTAAAACCACTGTTTTTTGTTTGTTTGTTTGTTTTTCGACAACTTCTTGGACCTGTTTATCTTTTTCCTTCACAAAGTTAGGGATATCTTGGGTTATTAGTTTTTCAAATAGTTTCTCAGTCCCTTGCTCTGTCTCTTCTTCTTCTTGTACTCATATGATATGGATTTGTTACACTTGATGTTTTCTCAGAGGTCGCTTATAATCTTTTCTTTTTCCTGCTCTAATTGGGTGTTTTCTGCTACCTTTTCTTCCAAACCATTGATTCCATCCTCTGCTTCATCTAACCTGTTGCTGATTTTTTTTTTATTTAGTATATTCATTTCAGGTATTATATTCTTCATATCTGACTTGTTCTTTTAGGTGGTTTTGTTGTCTTTTTAAATGCTCACTATCTGTTCATTGAAGTTCTCAGTGAGTTCATCTAATCCCATCAGTTCCTTGAGCATCTGTATAAACATTATTTTGAATTCTGTATCTGTTGCTTGCCTCCATTTTATTCAGTTCTTTTTCTGAGAATTTCTCATGTTCATTCATTTGGGGCATGTTTCTTTGTCTCACCATTTTAGCTGCTTATCTGTGTTTGTTTCTGTGTGTTAGGTAGATCTGCTATGACTCCCAGTCTTGGTTGGTGGCCCTATGTAATCTAGGTGTCCTCTGGGAGCTCAGTGTCATAGTCTCCCCAGTCACCTGAGCTGGGTGCTCCAGGAGTGTTCTTTGTGTGGGTTGTGTGTGCCCTCCTTTTGTAGTTTAATCTTGATTGCTTTGGCACATCCATAGGTAGATTCGACTCTCGGGGTGGCTGGCTGTGAGGATTGGTTCCAACTGCTGTGTATGAGCTACAGTGCAGGGGCTGTCCTGATGTAGCAGATTTCTCCCCAGCAGGGTCTGATATTTACCACGACTTCTCTTTTGCTTGCTGCTTGTAGACCTAATCAGGCTGTATTCTGGTGTGGTCTGAAACTGGTCTCTAGGTGTGTTCTGGGGCTTCAGTGAAGGGACTCCAGTGTAGGTCAACATTAGACACTGCCTGTCACTGGCTCTGGGCTACCTAGTAAGGGCTGCAGTTCGATACACAGTTGATAGCTGCCTGTGCTGAGCTTGGTTGGATGTGGGAGAGATAAATCTGTGTCCTGATACTGGCTGCCACCAGTAGTGTGCCTGCAGCAGGTCAGGAAAAGGCCCAAGGCACCCTGAAAATGGCCACCACCTGATGGCTGCAGGCTCTCACGGAGTCAGTCACCAGGTAGAGATGAGCCATGTCCCCAGATTAATAGAGACTCAAATTTATGGTCAGTGCTTGGTCTGAGGCCAATCAGCCAAAGTCTCAGGGTAATCTGAAGCCAGCCACTACCTGCCTAGGGCCTGTAGACCTTTGTGGCGGGATGGGGTCTCAGGGAGTTGTCAGGGTGGAGCCAGTAGAGTTCATCAAGACAAAGCAGATTATGATGTGACCTTGTGAAGACAGGTTTCTGCAGAGGAACAGTGGTGCATGTCAGGTGTGCAAGAAGATGGCCCCTACCCTAAAGCCATATAGCTTAGCCTTTCTCTGAAGCTTGGCACCCCAAAGCTTGCCTAGAATTCTTCCAGAGTTTTCACAGAAAGACTACAATGCAGGCCCAGGCTGGCTACTGTCTGCAGAGCCCACAGCAGTGTGTGAGCTTGGCAGGGCAGGGCCTCAGAGGGTCTCTGGGATGGAGCTAGCATAGCCCCCCAGGCTAATACCGTATTGGGAGAGTGTTTGACTCAGGAAAGATGGCGTCTGTGGGCAGTGTGGGAAAGGGACTCAACCCAGGGACATTGGCAGCTTTCCCTCCAGTCCCTGAAGCCACAAAACTGAGTCTTTCCCTGTATGACTCTGACGACCTCTGAGCCACCTTTTCTCTTAGAGCCCAGGGGGAGTGCCTGCAAGTAAGATTTTGTGCATTGTCCTTTAAAAGACTGCCTGGGTTTTCAACAATCTCTCTTTCACTCAGGCAGATAGAATCCTTGCTGGTTTTCACTGCTAGATGTTATAAGGACTCCTTTTCTCTGCACTGGTGCCTCAGGCTAAGGAGCCTGACATGGTTGAGATACCTCACTTCTCTGGGAGTATCATGTAGCTGAGATACCCATCTGGATCTTCAACCCCCATACATGGATGCGGGGCCAGCCGTTTTCATGTGTCTGCTCCTTCCTCTCAGTTTCAGCGTGGCTTCTTCTGTATAATCTTCGTTATAAGACCTGTTCAGCTAGCCTCAAATTGGTTATCCAGGTCGATTGTTCTGTAGATTAGTTGTGACTTTGATGTGGTCATGGAGGAGGTGAGTACATTCCCACCTACTCTGCCAGCATAGATTCCTCCTGATATTTATTTTTTAGAGTTCTCAAAAATCTCTTCTGTGTTACTGTCCAGGTTGGACAGTTATATTTAGTGAGACAGGGAGAAGTGTGCTTATTCCATCCTACCTGGAACCTGAACCCCATTGCAATAAATCGATTACTTTGCAATTCAGAATTAATATTTTTTAAACTGTAGAATTAAAAATGTTGATGCTGCTAGAGAGCAGCAAATGGAAGATATAGTGTATTTCAAAAAAATTTAAACTTCATTTTATCCATGAATAATATCCATGCTGTACTACTTTGATCAGGTAAATGTTGTATCATTTGGGGGAACAGGGAACAAAAGGTATTTAATGATAAGCCCCTTCTTAATTTGAAGAAAAATTATTAAATTGTAGTGGGAAGACCATAACCATGTCTATGCATTGAGTCTGAGAGTTGGCAAGTGTTGAGACTGTTTTTGCAGTAGGTTCTGTGTATTAACCAGGGTTCTCCATGGAAACAAAGTCAATAGAATATGTGTATGTGTGTGTGTGTGTGTAGAGAAAGGGAGAGAGACAGAGACAGAGAGATACAGAGAGAGAGACGGAGAGACAGAGAGTATTTCAAGGATCTGGACTACATGATTGTTGCGGCTGAGAAGTCCAAAGCCCGCCAGAGTAGTCTGGTGGGTGGAGACACAGAGAAGAGTTAATATTGCAGCTGAAGTCCAAAGGCAGATTATAAGCAAAATTCCCTCTTCCTCAGGTCTGTCAGTCTTTTTTCTCTTAAGATCTTCAACTAACTGGATGAGAGTCACACAAATACTTTACCAAAAGTCTACTGATTTAAGGCTTAGTCTCACCTTGAAGCAATATCTAGACTAGTATTGGACCAAAAATCTGAGCACCATGTCCTATCCAGTTGACGCATAAAATTAACCATTCTGACAGATAATAATTTAACTCCTTGGACAATATTTTGTTTTCTGAGTATCTTCATTGTAGAGATTGTCAGTTGACAAGGAAAGACTGCTTTTTAAGGAAAACACTGTTTCTCAAGGATTCTCCATGTCATCTTAGATTAATTTATCTGAAATTAAATTTAAATATATTTAAATCTATGACTAAGTATGAATGGCTTAAATTTTAGCTCTTTGACAATTATATATTCATACCAAATCTTCAAATTATATAGGAAGAAAAAACATACCACCAATAAAGTTAAAATTAACAGCATTATTTAATTAATAACAAATGATGTCTTGTTATCATTAAGTGTAGAGTAAATAAAAATCCAAGACTATTACTGTAATCAGTCTATTTTCGCATTTCTACTTCAGTGATGCTATTTAGCATCAGTGAAGCTTCTTAGTATTTCAGTGTTCTGGCCATTGTATCTAGAGCGCAGCCTAGTTGCATACATTTGAAATTATGTCCCCAGATAATCGAATGCTGATGGTCTATAGGTCTACACTGCAGATCCTGTAAAAGTGAGTAAAAACATATAACTTTTAGTCAAATTATCAGAATCACATGCAACCTTTTTAAAGAGTATAGATTCAATGTCACATGCCACCCCTACTAAATCAGAATCTCCAGTGGTGACCCCCAGATATATGTTTTTTTTAAGTCTTTCAAAGGATAATGTCATCTATATTTTAGAATAACTGCTCTATATTTTTTTCTTAAAAATTAGTAGTTTCTTGAGATTTGATTTGGGTTTGTGAGCACACAATGCAAAATACAGATGAAGTATTATGGAATTGTACACCTGAAACCTATATAATTTTATTAACCAATATCACCCCAATAAATTCAATAAAAAAGAAGAACAACAGCAGTTTCATTTAGAAGGCTGTTAATACCTAGATAATGAAAAACCATTGCTTGAGATCACTGGGGAGGATGTGTATAACAGGTATTTTTATATTTAATTAAGTGGAGGAAATCATACATTATAGACTTAATAGGAAAACTTGCTACTTTTTTGTATAATTAAAAAAAAAACACCCTTAGTTTCTTGTTCAAATAGACAGCATCTCATATCCATTCATTATAATAAAACAAAATCATAGGCAGAGGAAGATTGTTTTCCATTATACAGAAATGTATACCTTTATTTCTACTATTTTATATATCCAGTGATGGAGCTACAAATTGAAGAAATGGAGAGTTAAGGAACATTGTTCATTCGCGTGTTTGTGCGTTTATTGTTGGAGTCTTTATGTGGCATGCATGCTGTGAAGAGTAATGAGACTGGCTTGTTGCCAACTATCTCAGTTTAAGGAATTCATCAGCATTGGGGTCCATTTAGTTTTATGCCTAACTTAGTCTCAAAGGTTTTCAAATTTGTGAATCTAGTTCCTAATTTTTTGGTTACATATTATTTGATGGAGAGCCTTTTTCATGAGGTACAATTGGTTGGTTGGCAGAACATAACATTGGTCAGATCTTGAGTTACTGTTGAAATAAGATAAGTCTTCAGATCTAATAAGCCCTCAGATATCTTTGAAACTAGAAAAGAGATTTCAAACTAGCTGTTAATTCCTTTTGAAAATATTCTTCTGTTTTTCTGCATTTTTTCCCATGGGAATATAGTTCCTTAAAATTTCTAATATTAATACCTAATATTAAGATTATTAAAATTGTGCTGATAGATAATAATTTGTGTATATTACTGATTTATAGGAAACTCTATAAAGAGAGAGTGGGTAAAAATATAGATTGCTTTCTACCATATTTAAAACAGCATAATACTGGCATGTCAAATGGAATAAGTCCTGTTACAAATGCAAGTATATGTGGGGATTTAGAAGGAAATAATTTCATCTCATAATTAGTATAGAATATATATTTATTAAATACAGTGGGATAACTAGCCATTTGAGAACAATGAAAATGGCCCTTTATTCTTTTTACCAGTACAAATTTCAGGTAGAGTAAATATTTAGTTATACACAATTAAATCTCAAAGTATTGGAAGAAAATGTTTTTTCTTAATGCTAATGTAGTAGGGAAGATTTACCAAGGCATAACGTGAAGCTCAGAAGTGATTTTAAGTGTTGAAACTTTAGCAATATGACAACTAAGTATAAAGCAAGACAATATTCAAACTTGGGGAGATGTATCACAAACATAAGAGTTCTGTAATTCAAAGATCTCTTCAAAAGTTAATCTGAAAAGGAAACCCAATAGAAAAACATGAAAAAGCCAGAATATTACAATTTATGGAAAATATTTAAATGACTGCCACATATTAAAAACAAATTCACTAATAAGCAAATAAAAAACCTCTTAAATACATAAATTAAAGTAAGCTTTTACCTATTGTGACAAAAGTTAAACTATTGATAATGTTTACCTTAGGGCAAAGATGTAGGCTAATGGACATAGTAATTTAACATAGCTTGAAGTGTGTGTAATTCAATCTCAAGTTTTGGAGGCAGTTGGCTGTATCTTTTTAAACTGTAAATTTTCATAATCGTTCACCAGGAATTCTAGTTTAAGGAGTGAATCCTAAAGACATTTCTCATTACTGCTCCTCAACTTTGTACAATACAATAAATATACATTGAAGTATATTTTCTAACAACAAAATTTTTCTAAAGATTTTATTTATTTATTTTCAGAGAGGGGAAGGGAGAGAGAGAAAGAGAGGAAGAGAAACATCAAGCATGCCCCCTCACTGCGGACCTGGCCCACAACTCAGGTATATGCCCTAAGATTGGGAATGAAACCGGTGACCCTTTGGTTTACAGGCCTGCACTCAATCCACTGAGCCACACCAACCAGGGCTCTAACAACAAAAATTTTTAAGGAAAATAGGTTAATCAGAAAAAATCTAGCTGAAGGGGAGGGAGGAGAAGGGGAGAAAAGGTACAGGGAATAAGGAGCATCAATGGCAGGTATAAAAGACACAGGGGGAGGTTAAGAATAGTATAGGAAATGGAGGAACCAAAGAGCTTATATGTACGACCCATGGACATGAACTAAAGGGGGGGAATGCTGGTGGGAGGTGGGGTGCAGGGTGGAGGGGAATAAAGCAGAGAAAGAAATTGGACAACGATAATAGCGTAATCAATAAAGTATACTTAAAAAACAAATTATGGTATAACTATTAGATGACATACAATGCAACCGCTAAAGAGAATAAGGTAGCTTGAAATGTTTGAATGTGTAAAAAATAGGCCAGTGATAGTCACGTGCCACATAAATGTAGGTCAATTGCAGACTGCATGTATGCTTGTGCTACAAGATTTTAATGGAACTGAAAAATTTCTAGCATCTAGTGATGTTGTAACCTTCATAGTGCAATGCATTACTCACGTTTGTGGTGTAAACAAACCTACTGTGTTGCCACTCATGTAAAAGTATAGGACATAGAATTATACACTCTACTTAATACTTGATAATGATAATAAACAGCTATGTCATTGGCTTATACATTTACTATACAGTATATTTTATTATTGGTTAAGAGTGTAATGTTTCTACTTATAAAAAAGTTTTGCTATATAATATGTACTGTAATATGCTGGCTGTAGCCTCATACCTCCAGTGTTTACCACATCGTCTGATTGCACCAATTTCACTTGTGCTTGATTTACTGTCATGTTATTTATTTATTTATTTTATTTATTTATTATTTTCCCATTACCATTTATTCCATATAAACCCCCTCCCCCCTGCAGTCATTATACTGTTGTCCATTTCCATAGTTTTTCCTTTTTGCTCAATCCCTCCATCCCATAACTGCTCCCCTCATCATCCTGCCTTCTATCTATGAGTCTGTCTCTGTTTTGCTTATTACGTCAGTTCGTTAATTAGGTTCCACACATGAATGAAATTATATGGTATTTCTCTTTCCCTGACTGGATTATTTCACTTAGCATAATGTTCTCCAGGTCTATTCATGCTGTCTCAAAGGGTAAAACTTCCTTCTTTTTCAATGCTGAGTAGTAGTCCATTATGTAAATGTCCCATAGTTGTTTTATCTACTCATCTACTGATGGACACGTGAGCTGCTTCCATGTCTTGGCGATGTACAGGTTTATAGCCTAGGAACGACAGGCTATACCCAGATAGCTTCGGTGTGTAGTACACTATACCATCTACATTTGTGTAAGTATAGTCTCTGAAGATCACTCAAAAACAAAGTCACCTAACAATGCATCTCTTGGAATCTTTCCCCATCATTAAATGACACATGACCGTAATTTAAATTTTAGTGTTTCAGAACAATATTTACAGTGAGCATCCACTTTTGAAAAAATTACAATTATGTAAAATTAGAGATAGATAGATTGATCTATCAAGATAGATAAATATATACCAAATATATAAAGTTGTTAACTCTGGAAAGTAGGATTGTAATAGGAGTACTTCTGTTTCTACTTTATCTGTTTATGTATTCTTCAAATTTTTATAGCACATGTGTTAGTTTTATAAGAAAATACAAAGGGGACAAACAGAAAGGAAAAAGATTAATAGCTTGCTGCCACCTGGGAGTGCCACAAGGCTCTGTCTTCTGCCTTTATACTGTTTGAAAAATGTCATCAGTTATTTGGGTGAAGCCATACATGACAAGCTTATCATATTTTCAGAGAGCAAAAATTGGGAGGGATAGTTAATAGCATAGCTGATTTGAGTCAAGTTTCAACCTTTGTAGAATGGGAATATTGGGTTGTAACTAACAGTAAAAATTAACAAGGACAAATATAATTTACTCTATTTAGGCATAAAAATTGGTTAATTTAGTTCTAGAAATGAGGATATCAGGCTTGTACTTCAAGTTTCCATAAACTCAGTATGAACTAAATATATGATACCTTTGAAATCTTAGATTATCAAGGCCTCAGGAGTTTTTGCAGTGCTGTGTGCCGGTCCATCCGGATTATTGTTTCCTGTTAGGAGTGCTATATTTTTCAGAGAACCATTGCAAGTGATGTGCATGAGGCAACAAGAGTCAGCGTGGTATGGGGTCTGTAAACCCTGACACAGTTGTAACTCAGAGGAGAGAGATTTATTGAGACAGAATACTTGTATTCAAATATTTGGAGGTTGTCTTATGACAGTAGTTTTCTTTGTTGATTCTGAGAGCAGAAATGATACCAATTAGAGAACCAACAATGTGAGCTCACCTTGTGTAATAAAAGACTCCTAATTCCTGGACATCTGAGCAAAGATTAAGTTACATATATAGACATCGTTCATTATATTCTTCACTTGGGCAGGGGTGTTGAATTAGGTATTCTTTAATTTAAAAATACCCCTCTAATCTATGATTCTAAGATAATGATTATAGACTCTTTCATTATATATGTAGAATATGTAGTTATACCTGGAAGGATTTTAAACGCATGCATTTTGCAGAAGCCTAAGAAAGTCAGAAGTTTATAAAAATTTTGAAAGAATGAAGGTCAAAGTAGTTTTAATTATATACTTATCTGATAGAATGAATTATGATATTTGAAGAATAATCTCTGGGGAGCGAGGGGGACCCTTGTCTGTATTCCTATATATAGGATAGTTGCTGGGACATGGTAGGTACTCAATATACACATTTTTTTAAGGAATGAAAGAGGAAGGACTCAGTATAAGAATCAGGAATGAACAACAGAGGAATGGGATAGATTTGGCAACAAGGGAAAGGTGATATGGCGGAAAGGCCGAGATTAGAAATCTAGGCACATGTATATTATTAGGTAAATAATTTATATCAGAAATGGGAAATTCAGGAATCAATATTTATTTAAAATAAATGTAAACTGATAAATTCAGTTTGTGATGGAAAATATGGGAAGATTGTGAGGATTAGCCAAAAATTCAATTTAAGCTCAAATCAAAATCTGCATATCAGGGGAGAGAAGAGATTATAACTTTGATGCTCTAGGAATACATATTATAGATAACATGTATTGAATGCCAAAGGGCATTCAAATTAGGGTATAGGAAATCCAACCCTTGAGTGTCTAAAGTACCAGGTAAGGATTAAGGCAGTTGGAAACCAGAGGATCTGCTATTAAAATTAAGATAAGATTAACAATCAAGAGGATTTAATGATGATTACTGACCTAGAGTTTTTTATAACTGGACCTTGTTCCAAAAAGATGGGTGTGGGGCAACTGAGTATTTAAGGGTGGGTTTGGTAGCTCTGCTTTAGGCTCAGAGGGCTGTAGGGCCAGAGCATTAAGCAGGGTGGCATATCATTTTAAGTGTGACAGTTGTGATGCCGAGTGTCAGTGACTGCTTGGACAATAGTGGCTGCTGGTTTTTGCTTTAGTTTTTTTTTTTTTAATTTCAATTTGCAGAATCTTAGAGCACCAATTAAGCTTCTTGATAGTTTTTAGAAATTATAAATATATTCTTCAAATATAAAAGTTTTCCTTTAGTTTTATCTAGTCTCATTTTTGCAGAGTACCAGTGACAAATTTATTACTCCAATGATAATTGAGATCATTTCAACTAAATATTGAAAAAGTAGAACAATTTAGTTGTCAGGAAAAAATAAGAAAGTATGTTCTCTCTCCAATTCTAATGAAAAAAATGCATTAATAATAAGACAAAGTATGTCATTGAGAATTTTTTCTTGAAGAAACTAAGTTACATAGTATTTAGATCAAATATGTTAAAATGAACTTGAATATTTTTAGTAATTGGTGATTTATGGTGCAGCTTTGTTTGAAGAATGGATCCAAAGTGTGATTTTTCCAATTGAAACAGATTTTTCCAATTGAGACATTAAAATGCAATTAAGCATTGCAGTAGAAAACAATTTAAAAAAAAAACCCTAAAAATGGATGTAGCAAAAATCGAACGTTATAAAGAGAAAAATTTGGGCACAAAAGTTCCAAAATATGTGTCCTAGTTAACGTCACCTGTATTAAATTACTGTGAGCCATTGATACTGGTCCATGGACCAGCCGAAGAGGAGCCACCTGCGAGCTTGTAAAATGCAGACTCTCAGCTCCCACCCTGGACCACTGGATCAGTGTCTGCATATTAATGTAATCCTTAAGTATGTGCACATTTAACTTTAAGAAGCTCTGCTGTAAACAATTTATGTTATTCTGAAGTCCAGATCAATTTCTGTCATCTCCAAGAAGCTGTCTCATGCTCCTCGTTCATAGCTAGTTACTGTCTTCTTTGGGAACTCCTAGATAGAAAACAAACACTGTGACTTAACTAGTATTCCTAATTCTAATACCATGCCTGGTATATAAGAGAGCCCACTAAATAATTTTTAAATGAATGAATGGGCATTTCCTCAGAGAATCTGACCTCTGTTGCATCTCTGGCACCTTCACAAAGCTCTCGACTTTCCTGATAGAAAGTAGAACAGAGCTGATAGCCCATGTTAACCTGTACTGAGCAGATGGTAACATTTATTGGAGAAGGTGCGAGTCTCATGCTATACTCTCCATTCAGATACCTGATTAGGAGTAATTTGTGACTGTTTGAGCTGTCAGTGTCAGCACAGAGGATATACTGATGGAAAATGTGTTAGGCTAGATTACTGCTACAATTGCATCTTGAGAACATCGTCCTTGATCTCTGGGATTTTTCTTGAAATTAATTTTGTGATTAATCCTGAGGCTTTTCTTTGCTAGGTGTTAATCTCTCAAAGTCAGTCGTAATTTGCCTTGTGTTGATTTGACAATGTTCTTAACATTTGCCTTTATGAAATATACTCACAGTTTTTTTATGAATGGGTCCACACTTCCTCTCTGTGTGTTGAGCTTTAATGTTTAAAACGCTGTTACGGTTTTTATTGAACAGGCTCTTTGGCCCCCAGTAAATCTAGGGATGAAGAAAAGTCTTTAAGGAATAGGGAGACAAGTGGTATTAAGTTCTTAACTCCCTCAAACTTGAATACTTCCCTCATGTTCAGAGTTTATTTTCACAAACAGTTCAGTTCCCTGACATATTATCTATTTGTACTTTGTGGGAGCCTTTCCCCTTTTAATTCTTCATGGTCTTCAGTTATTCTCATCCCTCTAAGGACTTCTCCATCTCCAACAGAATGTAAACATTGGTTATTTTCACTTTAGGAAAAAAACACATTCCTCTCATTTTCCTTCTTGAAAACTCTTTTTAAATTTTGTCATTCAGGAAGCTTGGCTTTGAGAGAAAAAGAACTACCATGTAGCCTCTACTCCTCTCCACTTCTTCATCACTGGTTCAGCCCTCTACCAGTCTGGGATCTGCTTTATACACCCCGGAAATTCTCACTATGAAACCAGATGACCTCTGGGTTGCTAAATTTGGAACACCCTTCTTAATTTTTCTAAATAGCTCAGAAAGTGCCCTTCAATTTATATCTACAATACTCTGCTTTCATTCTGTTCCTCAGAATTTCTTTTATCCAATTATGCCAATAGCCTTAAACTTGTCTTCCAGCTACTAGACTTGTCCCTTCCAATCTGCCCTGTACACTTCTTGCAAGAGTGATCTCTGAAAGTATGCTTGATCATTTCAGTGCTCATTAAAAATTTCTGATGCTTTAAGGATAAAATTTAAGCTCTTCTGGGCAATGTAATTAGTCTTTCAGTATCATGTCCTCTCCTCATATCTCCAGCCTCATCTCCTCTTACACTGTTATATGTGTACACCCGCCCAAATGTGTCAAGTTGTCAGTTTTATACATTTGTATATCCTGTTTACTCTCCCTAGAGCATCTCTCTGCTCTTTCTACATGTGATTAATTCAGGTATATTGCTAAAAACTCAGGTCAACTGCCACCTTTTTTGAGAAGCCTTGATCTTCATTCCTCCCTAATCCATGTAGAAAGTGCTTCTCTGAGCTTCCAGAGACTATCTTGTGCACACTTTTATCACAGCCTTCAGTTTCTGTTTGCTTAATATTGCCTTTTTCATTAGAAATTAGGGGTCACTCTTTGATTTCTTTGTCTTCAGCGAGTCCTTAAGACCTGACCATATATTGCAGGAACAGCACACAGAAAAAATATGACACAATTATTTAAATGAGTGAATCAAAGAATGAGCTTATTGTCCTCTAGTAGAAAATTGTAACTTGTTTATTATTTATTATCTTGTTCTAGAGAATCATCATACTAAGGATTGATTTGTCAATGTTCTTATTTATTAAGACAAGCTTTTGTCCTCAACTCGAATCTATTTTGTACAAATACTATTTCTTAAACTGCCCCCAAGTTTACCCTTCTCTCCTTAATAACCTACAACAGTTCTTAGTTGCTTGATGGTTTTCTAGGCTCTGTAGTTACTATCTGCATATCATTTATTCAAAACTTTCCCACTTTATACCCCAACATAAGCCTCTGACCCAGACACAGAATTTATTTGGATCTGTGGTATTTCACTTGGATCAGGTTCAGCAACATTTAACTAAAACTCAAATTAATAGTATCCTGTAATGTTTAACATGAGAGAAGTGTATTTCTTTCCCCTGTTAAAGAACTTCATTCATGAGCTGCTAACGATAGATACAGTGGTTCCATAAAATCATCAGGAACCCAGGCTCTCTTCAGTTCATGACTTTCTCATCCCTAGGTGTGACCCTAGGCAGTTACTAGAGCTCTAGTGGACATAACCATCTTTGAGACTTCAGGATGGAGGCAGGACACAAGAAAGGCATGGCCCATCTCTCAAAGAAATCTTGGAAGATCCATAGAACATTTTTTTTGGTATTTCATTGGCTAAAGCTTAACATGAAATGTAAAAAAGTTTCATCCAGCTTGATAAAAAACCTAATTATGTGGCTTGGGGAAGTTACTTTAACTCTGTAAATCCATTTTCATTTCTAAAATGTGAATAACGATGCCCATCACACAGAAATTCTGCAGAAATGCAAGTATGCATTTGAAGCCCTACTATAGTGACAGTAGCTCAATAAATAGTTGTCACTGCTATTATAGATGAGATTATTGAGGTTCAGATATTGTTATAGCTTCTCCAAAATCCTACAGATAGTATTAGTTAGACTAGTATTCATATCTAGATCTGTCTGACTCTGAGACCTCTGTTTTTACAAATGTAGCGAAATATAGCAGGGACTAGCGGTAAGACCTTGTATTTTCCAGGTCAACCTCTATGTCCTGAATCGTGATATGCTTTTGGTCTGAGTTCTTCTGGATCATTGAAGATAGCCTTCCAACAAAAATCTAGTTTCTTTCCTTTGATTTATCCAAGCACTTGCCTTACTTTCCACTTTTTATTTTTCTTTTTTTGAGACTTGGCTGAAATTAACTGCATTAATTGTGTTTTAATTCTGGAATCATCTAAGAAAGCTAAAATCATTTAAAATTAGTTGGGGTTTAGTAACTAGGTTGAACTTGGCCTCTGTCAAGCAGTTTCCAGCTGACTCACTGCAGCTGCAACAATTGACATCATTTTGTGCCTTTCATGCAAAGACTTATTTGGCAAGCAGCGTTCCCAGTGGAGTGGGTTTCAGAGCCTCGATGAATCTCAGGGTTGGAAAGGACTTTTAAAGGTCATGAAATCCCAACCTTTATGTAATGATTCAATTGGATTACATCAATCCCACAAAGTAGTGTTCTAACCTACATGTAGATAAGTCTAGTGATAAAAAAAATAAAGTGAAGATTTTCATATGGGTTAAATTTTATATCCCATTCTATATTTGAGTAGCTCCTGACTTCCCTATATTGAACTGAAATTTGTACCCTTAACCTTGAGGACAGGAGTACTAGTTCTGTCCCTAGCCCAAATGTAGTCTTTTTTGGAACCTTCAAAGATTTCAAATGTTTGAAGACCATGACTTTGCCTTTTCCTTAGAATTTTCTCACTGCTAAATACCTCTGATTCATTTAACTATTTTTTATTCAACTTGGCTTTAATTTCTTTCCCAATCCTGAGCTCACAGGTATATTAGTTTTGGTTTGGCTAGATTATTTTTAAAGTGTTTCTTTCTTATCCTAGGGATAAATGAAATTTTGCAGTTGTAGATTGAGGGAATTTTCCTGGTAAATTAAGAAGGGAGTTGCTTGAAAAATTATGGAGTGGTGATAGGTTATGAAATGATCAAATTGTTGAGCTTTACTGGACCTCTTACCACTAAACCATTGTGACATTAATTTCATACTATTAAAGGCTCAAAAGCAGGAAAAGTCATAGTGCTCTTTAAGCACAACGTAGACTAAGTTGGGTTATTTATTGTGATAGTTTAGTCATCTGCTTTATTTTACTTGTATGGATCCCTTATTTTAGTGCTGAGGGAAGTTGTATAGACAAATGCATAAGAATAAATAATGATCGTCTTTAACATACATATAGAATGAGAGCAAAGCAAAAGAATTTCTGAATCTGACAAAGTTCCAAGTTTTATATGGAATTAATACAACAGTTTCAAGTCATTCAGTGAAATACATATACCTTTGGTGACTTCAGAAATCTTGCTGTTCTCTTGAAGAAAGAACACAACTTATAGATGAGATCATATGGTGTATGTCTCTTACCCCCTGAGCATAATACTCCCCAGTTCCATCCACGCTGTCGCAAAGGGTAGGAGCTCCTTTCTTCGTGCTGCATAGTATTCCATTTGTAAAGGTACCACAGTTTTTGATCCACTTATTTACGATGGGCACTTAGGTTGCTTCTAGCACTTGTCTGTTGTAAATTGCACTGCTATTAACATTGGGGTACATAGGTTCTTTTGAATTGGTGTTTCAGGATTCTTAGGGTATAATCCCAGCAGTGGAATTACTGGGTCAAAAGGCATTTCTGTTTTTAGTTTTTTGAGGAAATTCCATACTGTTTTCCACAGTGGCTGCACCAGTCTTCATTGCCACCAACAATGTACTAGGTTTCCTTTTTCTCCATCACCTTGCCAGCATTTGTTGTTTGCTGATTTGTTTATGATGACCATTCTGACTGGTGTGAAGCAGTATCTCATTGTGGTTTTAATTGGCATCTCTCTGATGGCTAGTGATGCTGAGCATCCTTTCATATGTCTCTGGGCCCTGTGTATGTCTTGCTTGGGGAAGTGTCTGTTCCTGGAGTGGAGTTGTGTGAGTTCTTTATATGTTTTGGAGATGACACCCTAAGCAACAAAACAAGCAAGCAAGCAAAATATAACCAGAGACATTGAAATAAAAACAAACTAATAGTAACCAGAGGGGATGAGGTAGGGGGATAGTGGGGACAAAAGGGGAAGGGTCGTCAGGGAACATGTGTGAAGGACCCATGGACAAAGCCAGTGGGGGAGTAGGATTGAGTGTGGGAGATGGGGGTTGATGGGGTGGAGAGTGGTGAGGGAAAAATGGGGACAACAGTAGTTGAACAACAATAAAAAAAACTCAAAATGAATGTAAGACCTGAAATTATAAAACACCTAGAAGACAACATAGAGTATCTTGATGACGTTGGATTTGACAGTGATTTTTTGGGTATGACACAAAAAAACAAAAACAGACAAATGGAACTACATCAGACTTAAAAACTTCTGTGCAGCAAAGGAAACAATCAACAGAGTGAAAGACAACCAGCTGATTAGGAGAAAATATTTGTAAACCATATAGGTATGTGATAAGGGGTCAATATACAGAATATATCAACAATTCCTACAACTCAAGAACACAAAGTACAAATAACCAGGTTTAAAAATTGGCAAAGGACCTAAGTGTCAACCAACAGATAACTGGATAACCTAGGGGGTATTATGTTAAGTGAAATAAATGAGGCAGAGGAAGGGTAAATACTATATTATTTCATTTATATATGGAATCTAATGAATAAAACAGACAAAATAGAAACAGACTCATAGATACACGGAACAGAGTGACAGTGGTCAGAGGGGAGGGGTGTTGGAAGGCTGAGTGATAAAGGTAAAGGGATTACAAATTGGTAGTTACAGAATAGTCACAGAGATATAGATCACAGGATGAGGAAGGCAGTCAATAGTGTCATGATAAGTATTTAAAGGGCCAGGTGGGTGCTTGGGGCAGCAAAGGGGACCAGTCTGTAAAGTGCCTGTTTTTCTGGCCATTTTGATATACATCTGAAGCTGATACAGAATAATACTGAATATAAACTGTGATTGAAAAATAAAAAACAAGTGAAGAAAATGTGGTTTAAAAAAACAAAAGAACACAACTGAATTCAGGATTTGGTAATGTTTTATGTCTGTCACTAAACAGCTGTGTGTTATTTGAAAAAGTATCACTCACCATCTCTGCTTATGAAATGAGGGGAAAAAAATGAATCCATTATGTAACAAATGTGAACTGAGGATAAAATGAAATATTTTCTTTAATTTAATTTGTATTAATGAAATAATTTTCATATTTTATTTATGTTCTGAAAACTGAAGACCCAGTGGAGAAAAACTTAGACCAGGCCTGAGTCTTCCTATAGTTTATATTTTTTTATTAAAAAACTTTGGATCAAACTGTTTTATGGGCCTTGCAGTACAAGGTACATTAAAACAGTTTTTGAATCTTTAAGTTTTTTCTTTTTGCATTGATGTTGTCATTTCTTTCTGGTACATATCTTTTAAAAACCCTAATTTTAAACTAGATTTTATTCCAAAATTAAATAAAAGCCACGTAAACATTTTTTTTCTACATAGGGGAAAAATAAACTATATTAAAGTTTATTTTTACACTGGAGAAAAATGTTCTTTTGCCTTGTTTTGTGGTTGTTCTCAATGCTTAACTAGCCCTAATTACTGAAAATGTTGCATCTTCCTCATATCCCTTCCAAAAGATATGCCAACATTCTTAAAATATCATAATTTAAAGAGCTATTGGGCAACATTGATTATGAAAGTCTTGTGGATCTGGATGCCTAATATTGCCAAAAGTGACCCACTTTTTAATGTATAATCTTGGAATAATTCTATTTAAAGAAGGGCAACAAGTGATTTCCATTTGTTTTCTCATAGATTTTCTGGCAAATATAACACATGATCTGTAACTTGTAGACTTTGTATATTTCCTTTGTTAACATAATTTTGTGTTTAGAAATGAAATTTTATTTTCATTTGTATTGAGTTATGATATTTTGTTTAAAACTTTCAGAGCTTTGAAAGCTTTTTTAAAATAGTATATAATGTCTTTGAGCTTATTTAAATTCTGAAAATCACTTACTTGTTAGAGATATCCTGGAATGGGTCTTTGAATTAGATTATAGTATGTCTTAATTCTTATATATTTTATTTAACACAAACAGAAGTGCATTACTATCAATTTTGTATTGCATCTGGCAATATTTTATCATATTAACTATTGTGTTTCTCTCAGGAATTTTTTCTGCCCGTCACTACACACTGCCTTGTCTCCTGTGGGGTTATGAGACATCTGCTTTCTCAAAGAGAGCCCTTTCAGATTTTGAGCATCTGAAGCCTCTTTAGAGATGTGAGGAAAATGGTACTTTTGACCTATGAAAGCTTAAGCTTTGAAGAACACATGGCAGAAAGCTCATTCTACAAACAATAAATATGAAAAGTATGCAATATCAATTTAGAGAAAATTCCTTCTTACCTCTCAAATCAAATCAAATTTCTGTTGCATTGTTGCACTTGGGAGAACAAAATGGAAGTAGGTGACAGAATGAACACTTACGTGTGTGTGTGTGTGTGTGTGTGTGTGTGTGTGTGTGTGTGTGTGTTTGAAAGGGGAGCTTTGCCTTTATCTTCTTCTTCACACTAGCCAAACTACCAAAATGTGTCTAGTCTCAGCATCTGGTCACAAGCATAATGTGACAATAGAGAATAGAGGTATAGATCAACCTGAGGCAGGCTTAGAATTCCAAGTGTTCTTCATGTGTCCAAGAAGGATACTGACATGGCTAAGGGAAGCACAGCCCAAGAGGCTTTGTGTTCACGAGTGTGGGATACACGTAAGTGGCTTAGACAAGAAAATGAATGAGAACAATGTGGGATCAGTAATAGGGACCTGTCAGCAACTTGCATTAATTGAAGATTTAGGACAGGATGGGATAATAGCTATTAATACCTAATGTTTGTTGTTTACTTGACAGATGCTAAGTATTCTAAGCATTTTTTTATGTAGTATCTCATAAATACTTCACAACAAAATCATTGTACAGACCACACTTTATTATTTCCATTTTACTGAAGGGGAAACTAAAGGACAGAGAGATTAAGCCCCTTGCTTGCACTCCTCATACATCCACTGCTTACTTCTGAGGGGATGTACATGTTGGTGAGATGTCAACAGTCTAGGATCAGACACATTCCCTATAACGACCTCCCGCCAGCCCCAAACTCTAAGCTCCACAGAACATTGGCTCAAGCCAGTATATACTATTGAGGTTTTGAAATGATAGAAAACCATGAACAACTGGAAAACTTCACATGGAATGGGTAACTTTGGGTAACCCCAGGGGAAAGTGTCTATATAGAAAATATTGTGTAAAATTAAAATCATATTTCTTGCACACTTGAGTTTGTAACCTGAGTTTTATATTTATTATATATTGAAGAAAAAATAGGGCAGGAATACTAGCAAAAAGTATCAAAACTAGTTACCCAGTAAAAGGTCATAAACTCCAAAATCTCTTGAAAGAGAACATCTTTCAGTATATACTCTAGGGGGTATACCACAGAATATAGTGAACATTCCACAGCAGTTTGCCATATAAAAATGCACTCTCCCAGGTACCTTGATAATTATTGTTTACAGTGCTTTCTTTCACCCAGAACAGCCTCTCCAACCATACTTCCATATATCCTTGGACTTTGAACACTACCTGTTACGTGAACTGAAGATTAAATGTCATTTAAATTGAAAGTACAATTTAATATCAGATTATCATTGGGTTAAAATTATCCATCCAGTTTTTCTAGGTTTGATATGTTAGCTATGTTTATAAACCTTACTCATTTAATTTATTTTTTATTAAAAATATGTGTTACTGTTTAGAAGGTTGAGGATTATAGGGGCCTGATCATTGAAAGCATAATAATCAGAGGATTTTTTAGTTATGCTAAACTTTAGGAATTTTAAATATATGAGTGTACTTTGACATGATAGAATAGGCTTTTCATTTCACTTGAGACAGCATGTATTAATATGTTTAGAGGGAAACATGAGGCTGTATAACAATTTATACTAGATTTTTTAAAAAAGGAATATACCTATTTTAAGAGAAAATAAACTATTTTAATATATGTAAGGTAATATGTCTATTTTTTTAAATAAGAGCAGAAAAAAAGAATGAAAAATGTTTGCTATAAATAAAATGTTTTACCGTTTAAAATATAAAACTTCATTTTTAATAGTATTAGGGAAACAACGACAGATAATAAATTGTCTTCAAAGTTAAAGGAATGTTTATTAAAAGAACTATTTTGTAACATTAAATTTTAAAATCTAGACTGTTTAACTTTCTGGATTATCAATTAATTTCAGGGTGAGTAAAAATACAGTCAGTTCCAGAATATTTTCAGACTCATGGAGGGAACACAACCCAAATCAATTATTCAGTCATTCCACCAACACTTAATTGAATGACTGCTGAATGGTAAGCTGTGTAAAGGCACAAACAGGAATGGTAAGGGATGGTCAGAAATTTATCAGAAAATCAAAGTTTTTAAACTGTTCATGATTAATGATGTATTCAGCGGGTGTTTACATTTTTTGAAATAGATTAATAGATTGTATTGCCTCTTTGAGGCTTCTAAATAACATTCAGCACTTCAGTTTTACTTTGCTAAATTACTGGAGATTTGTAAGCATCATTTTCTTTTTCTATACCTTTTCTGGAGTGGCTTGTCAGAAAACCACAGGGAAGTTTAATTATTGTAAGACCCAAGTTGCAGCCCTACTTTATTTGTTTTGATATCACTTTTCTATAACATCAGTAGCATTCTTGAAATAATTTCAGAAGATTACTAAAAAGGAAACATTTGATCTTTACATGAACCCGAATTATAATCTTCTGATGTCACCTAAAAAATGTTTTGCTTCTTAGTAATTTTGTACTGAAAACAAACAATACAAAAAGAAACCAACCCGGATATTTCTTCTAATACAATATCCTATGGCAGAATTTCAAATATCAGGTTAGATTTGTTTCATGTATATTTGAATAATAAAAAGATTGGGCAAGTTAAGTGTAGATATCTTATTTCTAGACTGATTATATACATTCTTGAGAACGTCAGAACTATTTTTGCTCTGGTTCAAGATAATATCATTATGTATACACTTTCACAGAAAAGAAACACCACATAGGAAATTACTTAAATGAACCCTTTTTACTCTTTTATTACAGCAAATAGAGAAGATGAACAGGAATGTAGCATCTTTCTCGGAGAGTAATGCAACACTCTATAGACCGCAATTCAGCCTAGAAAACAATGGCATATTGCCAGTAGTGTTATTTATAGTAAAACCTAACAAGTGAAGATGCCCGGACTGTTGGTATTAGACATATTATTAGTAAACTTGTAATATCTGTGGACTATGA
The DNA here is from genome assembly GCA_004026545.1 of Mormoops blainvillei. Taxonomy (NCBI): domain Eukaryota; kingdom Metazoa; phylum Chordata; class Mammalia; order Chiroptera; family Mormoopidae; genus Mormoops; species Mormoops blainvillei. The sequence continues at coordinate 32,691 of PVJD01010829.1, forward strand.
GATTTCCCCCGATGTGGCAAAATTTACAATTTCATGTGTTTGTTTTTGTTTGTAAGGAGGTTTATATTGGATTTTGCCCACTCACTTTACCAACATCATCTCTAATTTTCTGCCCAGGTCCACTCAAATAACAACAATAAACATGTAGAGGATTTTTTTTATATCCTACAAAAGAATTATGTGAGGAAATACATTGGGAGGCAGTATATTATAATGAGATACTTTGGCTGTGTCTCCTGATGTTCTAAAAACTATGATATTGCAAGTGAGGATGTCAGTGACGAACAATGTATGAATGTACAATATGTGTGTACCCACAGGTATTTGTCTGATGCACTTTCCCCATCCTTAACCCACCTGTGATTCTGAAAGGAGATGGATTCTGAGTCTTCTAAATCACCATCTTCCCATTTCTATATTTATCAATTTCAGCCTAGCAGAAAATGCGCTTTTTTGTGAATTTTCCTATGTTGCTGTAAAATAAGCAGAGAAATGCTGTGCAGACACACTCATGCAGCCCCTGTGCAGCTTTCTTTGTCAACGATGAATACTTAAGTGGGAAATCGACATAATGAAATTCTTTTCTCTGGGACATATTATATTATTAGAGTAAAAATGTCAGTTTTTGTGAGACACGTAAAAGAAATTACTGACTTCTTTTCATATTTTGTTGTAATTTTTATAGGAAGCAAGGACAGATACAACCCTATTGATAAGGTCCATTTTCATTTGTTTAATCAACAGTTTATAGTACTTGTCATATTCTAGTCTGTTAAATATTGGGACATACAGAGATAAATAGTATATGATAGGGCTGTACCTATCCTATAGTGAAGGAAAAAGTCAAATAAACAAATGGTACATGATACCGCTATGCTGGAAGTATGGGAGTTTATTTCTCTATGACAGGTTTCTGATTGCTAAGTGATTCTGAATATACAGTAGGTGAAGGATATCAGAAAATGTATTTCATATAATGGACAACTTCATTTTAAAAAAGGCACTGAATGTGAATATGCACGGTATATTTAGGGAATGACAAACAGTTAAGAGATGGGTGTTCCAGCGGAAAATGTCTTTTGGGACCTTATCTCTATTTTTTTCTGGGACCATCTATTCTATCTGTGGATAGAATGCTTTTTATAGAAAAATATCTTGGGGACTGCTGAATTTCTCTATTTCCGGATTTTCCTTTAAAAATATTATCAACTAATTTAGGGGAAAGCACAGCTACTAGTTGTCTTAAGGACTTAGGGTATTTTATACGGCGAAAGTACTAGAGAGAAAGTGACTTTAAAGATCAGTTAAAAATAGAACATTTTGATAACTGCCATTTATTTAGACTCAATAGGTAGAAACTTATTATGGGATTCAATATGAATAGTGCAAATGGGGCATGAAGGCTTCAGTGTATATGTAGAATTGGAGACGCTTTCACTTTCCATTTGATGAAATTGAATTTCTCAAAATAGACTCTATCTTTTTAATTCAAAGATTTTCAGCAAGTAGGAGGAAGATATCCTATCATTTATGAAGATAGTTTTTTATTTTTTTATTAGCTTTCAGCTTTAGCAGCTGTTTTTTTTTCCCCCGACCATCTTGCTGTTGGTGACCCTTGTAAGGCACACGGCCTTTCGTTTTCATCTTCCTTAGCACAGCTGGTGCTTACACTACCCTGAACATCCATTGAGTCACTTCCTGCTGATAAATGTCTGTGTGTAGTCACGATTGTCACCTATGTATGTGATACAAAACTGTCCTCTCTTTTTATACCAAGATAGCATTTGTACCAGCCTCTAATCTTATGTACCACTTTCTCCACTTTCAGAACCAAGCTGGCAATTCTCATATTGAATAGCTTTAAAATTGCTCATAGCAATCAATGACAACTGAGGCATCACTAAAGAATTTCTTTTATCTCCAAGCTCCAATTTAGATCTGTCATTAAGCTTGAGTAAGCTTGAACTGTCAGAGCATTTTCCTTCATCACATGCTGTAAGCACAAAAAGTCAACTTCAAAATTAAATTTGTTCTATTTCTTACTATACTTTTGTAACGGTTTCATGTGAACAGTAAACTTCACTGAAATAGCGCTGTCAATCTTTAGTAACTCAGATAACTGTGGCTTTAAAAAAATAGCGAGATGCTGCCAGAACTCAAGTATGAATATGATAAGTCACTCCCTCACCTTAAGTTGTTGTGTGTGTGTGTTTGTGCTTTAAGGGAGAAGCATTGTTATATTGGTGGAAAGACAACTCGATAGTGAGTAAGGAGATGTGGGATCTGTTTGCACCTTTTGCATGAAAGATTGGGTAATACTTGACAAGTCATTTTCTTCTCTAGGCTTTGGTTTCCATGGCTGTAACAACATGAGGTGATTTTATTAACTGGATTTTAAGGTCCTACTAATTTCTAACATTTGACTTATTAATAAATTTGACTTTCCATGTGTGGTATTATTCTTACCATTGAGAAATGGATTATAAACAGGTACCATTAACATCTGGAAGGAATTAATCAGGTAGTCAGTAATCCAAACCTAATTGCAAAAATGCTTCAACTTCATCCTCTGGACCAAAGTGTTGTTTTGTTTGGGCTCTGTTGGTGAACAGTAGCTATCTTAAAGATCAGTTTCTGTCTTGGAGATATTTTTCATTGACAGAACCTTCAGCTTCACCCACGTATTTAAATTTCATCTTTCTTTGTTTTGCAAATTTCATTTTGAAACAGTCTGTGTGAACATTAGAGGTGCCAGATTGAGACTAAAGACCACAAAAATCTGGCAGTGCTACACATGATAAGTATTCAGCAGCTCAAAATGTTTATAGAGTCTTTATTCAGAATTACAATGATTATTCTTTAATAGTTGCTTCACAAGCTCCAAATTGGCTTGTTGTATTTCTTCTCTTACCCATAAGGGAAAGAAATTTGTTTCTTTTTTTTTCAATGAAATTTATTTTTTCATTTAATCTTTATGGCATTATTCCATTACCATTTTGTCCCTTTACACCCTGTGCCCAGCAATCACCACACTGTTGTCCACGCCCATTAATCCTTTTTCCTTTTTGCTCAGTCCTTCCACCCCCTAACCTCACCCTCCACTAGTCATTTGCTTCAAACCTATGAGTCTGTCCCTGTTTTGTTTGTTAGTTCAGTATGTTCATTAGATTCCACATATGAGTGAAATCATATGGTATTTGTCGTTCTCTGACTGGCTTATTTCACTTAGAAAAATGTTCCCCAGGTGCATCCATACTGTTGCAAAGGGTAAAATTTTCTTCTTTTTTACAGCCAAGTAGTATTCCATTGTGTAAATATTCCATAGTTTTATCCATTCATCTACTGATAGACACTTGGACTGCTTCTGTATCTTGGAGGTTGTAAATAATGCTGCGGTGAATATAGGGGGGCTTATGTCCTATCAAATTAGTGTTTTGGGTTCCTTTGGATATATTTCCAGAAGTGGGCTTGCTGGGTCAAAAGGCAGATCCTTGTTTAATTTCTTAAAGTATCTCCATACTGCTTTTCACAGTGGCTGCACCAGTCTGCATTCCCACCAACAGTGCACTAGGGTTCCCTTTTCTGCACACCCTCTCCAGGACTTGTTTGTTGATTTATCGATTATAGCCATTCTGACAGGTACAAAATGGTATCACATTGTGGTTTTAATATGCATTTCTCTGATGATTACTGATGTTGAGCATCTTTTCATATGTCTCTTGGCCGTTTGTATGTCCTCTTTAGAGAAGTGTCTATTCAGGTCCTTTGCCCATTTATTAATTGGTCTGTTTGTTTTATAGGTGTTAAGTTTTTTAAGTACTTTATAAATTTTGAATATTAATCCCTTATCATATATCAATGAATATTTTCCCCCGTTCTGTAGGTTGTCTTTTTATTTTGTGGAAGGTTTCCTTTGCTGTGCAAAAACTTTTTAGTTTGGTGCAGTCCCATTTGTTTATTATTTCTTTTGTTTCCCTTGCCTGGGGAGATATATCTGATAAAAAATTCCTATGAGCAGTGTCTGAGATTTTGCTGCTTATGTTTTCTTCTGTGATTTTTATAGTTTTGGGTCTAATATTTAAGTCTTTGATTCATTTTGGATTTATTCTTGTATGTCATTTAGGAAGGTGGTCTAGTTTCATTTTTCTACACATATCAGTCCAATTTTCCCAATACTGTTTATTGAATAAACTATCTTTAGCCCATTGTATGTGCTTGCTTCTGCTGTGAAATGATAATTGACTATAAAGGTGTGGGTTTGTTTCTGGGCTCTCTGTTCTGTTCTATTGATCTATGTTTCTGTTTTTATCAGTACCAGGCTCTTTTGATTACTATGGCCTTGTAGTATAGTTTGATATTAGGTAGTGTGATTCCTCCGACTTTGTTCTACTTTCTCAGGATTGCTGTTGCTATGCGGATCTTTTGTGGTTCCATATACATTTTTGAAATATTTGTTCTATTGTGTGAAATATGTCATTGGAATCGTGATAGGAATTGCGTTCAATCTATAGATTGCTTTCAGTAGCATGGAGATTTTAATGATGTTAATTCTTCCTAGCCATCAACACGGCATGTGCTTCCACTTATTTGTATCTTCTTCAATTCTTTCTTCAGTGTCTTATAATTTTCTGAATACAGGCCTTTTACATTCTTGGTTAGGTTTATTCCTAGGTATCTCATTCTTTTTGAAGCAATTGTGAGTGGGACTGTTTTCATAATTTCCCTTTCTGTTAGTTTGTTATTGGCATATAAAAATGCAACTGATTTCTGGATATTAATTTTGTATCCTGCTACATTAGTGAATTCAATTATTAGTTGCAGTAGTTGCTTGGTGGTATCTTTGGGTTCCTGTGTGTACAGTATCATGTCACCTGCAAATAATGACAGTTACTTCTTCCTTTTGAATTTGGATATGATGCCTTTTATTTATTATTCTTGTCTGATTGCTTTGTCTAGGACTTGTGGCACTATGTAAGAGAGTTGAAAGGGACTCCCAGTCTTGTTCCTGATCTTAAGGGAAACACTTGTAATTTTTGCCTGTTGTTTATGATGCTGGCCTTGGGTTCGTCATATATGGCCTTTATTATGTTTAGGTCTGTTCCTCCTGTTGCCACTTTGCTAAGAGTTTATATCTTAGATAGGTGCTGGATTTTATCAAATGCTTTTTCTGCATCTATTGATATGATCGTGTGGTTTTCATCCTGAAATTTTTTATGTTGTGAATTAAATTTATTGATTTGCGAATGCTCTACCAGTCTTGCATTTCCTAGATAAATCCAACTTGATTATGGTGTATGATCTTTTTGATGTATTGCTATCCTAGAAAATGCATTTGAAAAGTATGTATGTTCTGTTGCTTTAGGGTAAAATGCTCTGAAGATATCAATTAAATCCATTAGATCTAGTGTTCGTTTAAGGCCGCTGTCTCCTTGTTGATTTTCTGTCTGGAAGTTCTATTCATGGATGTCAATGGAGTGTTAAAGTCCCTGTCTATGACTGTATTTCTGTTTATCTCTCCCTTTATGTCCATCAAGATATGCTTTACATATTTAGGTGCTCCTATGCTGGGTGCATAAATGTTTACTAGGGTTATATCCTCTTGTTGGACTGATCCCTTTATCATTATGTAATGTCCTTTGTTTCTTAAATAATCCTAGTTTTAAAGTCTATTTTGTCAGCTATAAGTACTGCTACCCAGCTTTTTTTTTCCTTTCTATGTGCATGGAATATCTTTCTCCATCCATTTACTTTTAGCCTGTGTTGTGTGTCTTTCAATCTGAGATGTGTCTCTTGGGGGCAGCATATATATTGGGTCTTGTTTTCTTATTCACTCAACTACCCTATGTCTTTTGGTCAGAGCATTTAGGCCTTTTACATGTAAGGTGATTATTGATAGATATGTGTTTAGTGCCACTTTATTGTTAGACTGTTTTCCTCTAGTTTTTTCCCTTTTCCCTTTTTCTTCTTTTTAAAGCAAGTCCTTCAACATTTGTTGCAGTACTGATTTGGTGTTAACAAACTCATTTTGCTTTCATTTTCTGAGAAGCCTCTTATTTCTCCTTCAATTTTAAATGATAGCCTTGTTGGGGAAAGTAGCCTTGGTTGTAGGCTCTTGCTTTTTGTCACCTTGGATATTTCATGACACTCCCTTCTGGAGTGAAATGTTGATTTTGAGTAATCACATGCCAGTCTATTTGATGCTCCCTTGTAGGTAACTACCTGCTTTTCTCTTGTGACTTTTAGGACTCTCTCCTTGTCTTTAAGCCTTGTTGTTTTAACGACATGCTTCTCTGTGTAAGCCTCTTTGGGTCCCACTTGTTTGGGACCAATCTGAGCTTCCTGGACATGTATGTCTTTTTCTTTCACCAGATCAGGGAAGTTTGGGTTATCATTCCTTCAAATAGGCTCTCAAGTCCTTGCTCACTCTCTTCTCCTTCTGGTATTCCCATGAAGCAGATGTTGTTAAGCTTCATGATGTCCCAAATATTTCTTAAGCTATCCTTTTTGTAGAATACTTTTTTCTTTTTGCTGCTCTGCCTTGGTGTGTGTGTGTGTGTGTTTCTCTTAACTTGTCTTTCAAAGCACGGATTTGATCCTCTGCTTCATCTAACCTACTGTTTATTCCTTCCAGTGTATTATTTTTTTCAGATATAGCGTTCTTTATTTTTGACTGTTCCTTTTGTATGGTTTCTGTGTCTTTTTCATGCTGTTGATTATTCTTATAATCATTACCCTAAACTCTTTATCTGTTAAATTGCTTTCCTCCATTTCATCTAGTCTTCTGGAGAATTCTCTTGTTCTTTTATTTGGGGTCTGTATCTTTGTCTTCCCATTTTTGACTGTTTCTTTGTATTTTCCTCCTTAGTTGTTAAACTAATCAGTTGTTAGACTGATCTGTTCTCAAACTAATTAACCTGTAATCAGCTTAAGCATCACAGAGTAGGTCAGAGTAATTCCTGTGGGTGGGGCTATTGCATCCCCTCAGGCTGATGCCACATGGAGGGGAGTGCTCTTCCTGAGAAAGGTGGCTTCTGCAATACACAGAATGATTCAGCACAGGGCCCTGATGGCTGTTCCTTCAGTTTTCTCCCCAGAGCCACCAACCCTAGACTCTCTTCAGGTGTCTCTAGTCCACTATGCCCTCCCTCTCAAAACCCAGGGGAAGGGGCTGCAAATGAAATTTTTTGCATTTGCCCTTTAAGACCTTCCCTGAGACTCCAGCTGTCTCTCTCTGGCAGACAGAAACCCTGCTGCTTTTACAACTGGATGATATCTGGGTTCTTTTCTGCCTCTTGTGCTATAGGCTGAGGAGCCCAACTTGTGGTTTCGACCCCACACTTCTCCATGGGAACCCCCCAGCCACTGAAATATCCCTCTGGAACTTCAGCGGTTGCCAGTGGGAGCCCTGCTAGCCCTCTTGGCTTCCTCCACACTCCCTACCAGTCTCATTGTGATGAAGTGGTTTCTTCTCTCTGTCCATGGTTATAGGACTTCTCTTCATCTAGTGTTCAGTTGGTTATTCAGGATGGCCTCTCTACAACTTGTTTGTAACTACAGATTGGTCCTGGGGGGAGGTTAATGTAGCTTCTACTTCTCTGCCATCTTGGATCTCCCTGGAGGGTTGTTTCTTAATACTAACTTTCTTCTTTTATAAGTCTTACAGTTTTCAAAGTTAAATCTTTTTTCTCACTCATCTTGTCTAAAGCTATGGCTTCAATGGAAACATAATCCAGATCATTATTCCATGATGCCTTAGAATGAGAAGAATTTGATGATATTTGGGTCACTCAAAAAGCAGGATCTTAAATACAACAAGCATTCTACCAGATAATCACTAAGTCAAGGTTACCAATCTGTGATTTTTCTTTCATTTTCAGTACCAAGTTATGGTAGTTCTATACTTTAGAACAGAATTCATATCTCACTATACTTGGAGCCTTCACATTGCTCAACTCCCATTGACATCACTCATTGATATTTCTTAGCCTGACTGACTGATTGAAGTTAGAATCTGATTTAAATCTTCTTTGCATTTCTGGCTGTATTTCTTTAGGGAGTCATTTGTTAATGGCTAACCAGTCTTTTAAGTTATTTTATCCTAGGGTGTTAATTCCTAATAGCAATATAGGAAAACCATCTCTGATAATTAATAATAGCATTTCAACAGTAATACCTTAATCAGGTGAACTGAGGATCTGAGGATTTGTGGCAGTGTGGCAGAAAGACTTAGGCATAGGTTTGTGGTTAGTTCCAGCTTTCCATGATTCTCTAGAATCTCTTGACATAGCTAGATGTCTGCTTACTTTTCTTGTAACTACTGGTGTTATAAAAATATTTTTTTTGTAAATAAGCACCAAAAATTTCTTAGATACATACTAATCTATAGTATGATTTTTAGAACTGTGAAGAAGTTGAATCTACTAAATTGTTTTGGTAGCAAAAGGAAAATACCAGATAGTTTTTTCCATGTCTAATTTATAAACATGCTTTCGGATTGAAGGACTGGATATAGGTAGATATTGCCCTACATATTCTTTACATTTATATGCCATTACTTTCTTTTACACTTCACAACAAATTATCTAACATTCATTGAATTCATTTATTAATATGTAATGCTATTGTAACTTCTTAATATTTAGTTCTAGTTTATGATTAATTTTCCTATATAGCATGACATAATGAAAGAAGTTAAAATATATATTTGCTTTATCTTATTTGCCAAATAATTTACTACATTTCATTAATCCAGAATGACGTCAATTGTCAATTCACCATTTTTATGTATCACTAATAAAAAACTCCTCTAGTTACGAAATTCACTGAACATAATTTTCATTCGAATGTAGACATACTAAAATATGAAAATATGTGCATTTTTGGAATCAAGGAAATGTGATAGAACTATCCTAAACAGTTCTGAAACATGTGTTTAAAACATCCCAAATACTATTTGACATATGATCTCATTTATTTTTATATATATTTATAATATACATTAGGACAAAACTCACATTTCATTTTTAGGAGTACCAGGGAAATTAAGCAAACTTGTAAAAGAGAAAGGGAAAAAACCGTTAAATATGTGTTAATAATATGAACTAGAAACATTTCAAACTGCAATTTCTTACAGTTTCTTAATTGCTGTTGATGGAACATTGGAAATTCTGAAATTTGATTCTGTACTGGAAATATTTTCAAGTTCAGCATTGGTTATACTAAGGCAGGCATATTTTTATATATTATATGCAAGTGGGAATTTACTTCATTTGGACTTATATATATTTATAGTGGTCAATATACCTATTACCATTCAACTAGGATCATTTCTTTGACCTTTCACTATATTATATATTACTGTGTATTAAATTCTAGAAGTTTTTAAAGATACTAATGGCATTCATATTAGTATTGGTTTACAATGAATGATTCTGCTGCTCAAGTTTATTTGTATATTCATATTAATAGATAGCTTCCAACTAGAGACAAGTATTTAGTGACATAGAGCAAATCTTTGTAAAGGGAATCTAAATATGGGGAAAAGCATTTCTCTACATTTTTAAAACGTGAGTTATTACAAAAATGAATACCCCTTCTGAATAAATGATATTTGATTTTCATATTAGCATACTATTTGAACAGCTTCACAAAACTGCTCCATTAAAGATAAAAAACAAAGTTTCAGATACTCAGATACAGATTTTGCTATCAGATTAACAGGTATGGAATATCCCAGGAAATATACTTCTGTTTGGAGGAAACATTTTGTTTGAGATGCATCTCTATTAGATTTTCTGTGACTGAAATGCATATAGTAATATTATAAACACTTTTGCAAATATAAGGTTTCCACATATGTTAGATTAAAATTACTAAGAGGGATTGTTGTGGGGCATTATGAATACTGGTAACAAGCAATTCACTAGACAAATAAACCTCCCAGACAGGCGATCCAGGGGCAGTCACAGCAGAATTTCACGTTTCTGCACGTGTGAGGGTGTGTTAAAGAAAAGTTGATTGTTGACGCTATTAGTTTTAAAGAAGAAAGCTTTAGTGAGTGTTCTGATTCTTGTTTAGAGGAGGAGAATAGAATCATGTGGGGCATATAAATGATTTATCTCTGAAGTTAAGAATTCCTTCTTGAATTCGACTATTGATTCTTGGCTTCTCCAAAATGTAGTGCAGTACAGCACATATAAATAGTATTGTATATGTCATTTGTTACCAAGGATCATTGTTTAGAGTATATAATAACACAATATAATGGTGTAACAATAATATCTCCATTACATATAATGCAATGGAATTAATTTTAAATATGACATAAAATGAATCAAATAGGTAGCTTTAAATATTTAGGTTAGCTTTATCCCATGCTTATCTACAAATGCTTACATTTTTGTGATTATTAAAGGAAGGTCTATGTAGAAGTTTATGAACTATATGAAACTTTGTTTTCATCTTGGCTACCTTTTTATGTTTTGCTTCTTGAAAGTTAGCAAAGGTGACCAAGAAAAATGTGAAACAATCTCCTGAATTAGTTGACTTTAGCTCCCTGCACTGACCAACAATTTGATAAGAGCTCAAGGTTAAGGGTGTTTTTTCCTGCGCCGTATCACCTTGTTTCTCTGTGTCTGGCACCATTCTTAAATAATTTATTCTTTCATTCTTTCACTTACTTATTCATCACTGTGAGAAGTATTTATCAGATAATGTTACATGTCAGCTGCTGTGCTTGACTTAAAAATAACAGAAATGAACAAGGTGTTAGAGTAGGCAGCTCATTAGACATGAACAAGGGAAATTGAGAAGTGACAGAATGAGACCCCTAACTAGGCTGATAAAAAGCTTTGTGGTCACTCTGGGGAGAAACTAATATAGTCTGCTAGCCTGACTGACTTGGGCAAAAACCGTGGACATCCAGAGACTGGGGAAGTAGGGGCAGAGGGAAATGCCTACTATTAGAGCATGTACAGAACCATACACAAGTCACGTCAAAGGGACCACTTCTCAGTTATACCCTGATTATAATAAAGTAGATTTGTGGTTTGGAACCTCCCCCACCCCATCAGCAAACCTAGATAATTGTGGGAAGGAGCCGAAGTGGCAGGATATCACCCAAGGTAATCAGAGAATCAGATTGGATAATTTAAAAACAAGCCCACTCTTTTCCAGGATTGGATAGTTCAAAATAAACCCACTCTTTTCCTAGCCCCCAAAAATATAAGAAAGCTTACACAAAGATCTCAAAGATGTCAGGGCAGTTGCCCTGGGAGCCTTGTGACTCACTCTGTCTCCCTCTGAGACTATACTTTGGCTTTAATAAATCTTGCCACTGCTGCTTGAACTTTTCCTGTGTGTCCCTGAATTCGGGTAATGGGGAGGCTGGGATGTGAACAGAAACCATATACAACACGGTAAACCTTAAAAAATAAAGCAATAAACAGCCTCCTCCACACAAATACACACAAGCCAAATAAGCAGACATAAAAGAGAAGTTTCACTCCTCCTATTCCGGCTCAAAAGCTGCTTGGAAGAGGGGCCGGGCGGCTTGGCCCCACTTCTTCCAGCCGGGGTTATCCAGAAGCTAAATCCAGAGGCAAAGAGGCAAAGGCAGACATGAACCCTGCTTTCATGGACTTTTTTGTTTCGTGGAGAAGGGAGATAACTAAATCATTTGATTCCAGAGTATGCGTGACATGCCGTGAGAGGGGATTGTGCTTCACTGTGGGAATACATAACACAGGCTAAATCTGGAGGATTGGGGAAAAGCTTTAGTTTGTGTTCACATCCCCAAATCATTTGATCCTCAGTAAGTTTCTATTCACTTAGATATTTGCGATTGTATTAGATTCATATGGCTGTTGTAACAAATTACCACGGATTTATTGGCTTAAAACAACAGTACTATATTTCCTTATATTTCTGGGGGCAAGAGTTCAAAAATGGACCCCCCAAAACTGGGCCAACCAAGGTAATAGTAAGATCCATACTCCCTAAGGAGGTCCTATGGGAGAATCTGTTTTCTCCCTTTTCTAAATAGCTTCTAAAGATGCATCCCTTGTATTCCTTGGCCATGGCTCCTTCCTTCATCTTCAAAGCCAGAGGTATAGTCACATTGTATTCCTTGTATTCCTTGGCCATGGCTCCTTCCTTCATCTTCAAAGCCAGAGGTATAATCACATTGCATTCTCTTCATCCATAAACTCCCTCTGCCTTCTTCATATGACACTGATGATTACATTTAGGGTCTAATTGGGTGATTTAAGATAATCTCCCTAACTTAAGATATTTAACCACATAAGAAATAACATTCGTAGGTTCTAGGGATTAGGACACGGGGGTTTTATTGGGGAGGGGGAGCTTTAATTCTACCACACTGACTTAATATTCATAAATAATTATCTGAATGTGTTGTAAGAAAGTCCTTATGAATTATATGATCAGATATTTTATACTCAATTTTGGGAAAGAAGAGCATTCTTTATGAGGTACTAAATCTCTGTGGTTCAAATAATAAAATTATATTTTATATTATTGTATTTTGTATATAACTCAAGTAACCTGGCTTACATTTATCACTATTTTGGGTACAGTGATAGTTATGTAGACAGGATTTGAACATCTGAATCTCCTTTCTATCTCATACAGCAGTTGCAGTCCTTCTTGTCCATTGTAACCTGATTCTTGCACAGATATATAATTTCATGAAAATAAAAAGAATTAATTATTCATTTGTGTTTGAAATGCTGTGTGTCCAGCTCTTTGGAGAGCAAACCTGTACTTCATATCTATCATAAGGATTACTTTGGCCAGGCCCTAGTAGTTTGCTTTTTAGTTCCATTTTCCTAGGCTCTTCTCTAGGGTTGTGAGTGTTGAGAACAATTTCTTTTCCATCAGGGAAGGGAGCCTTCCAGCCCCAAGGAATTATAAGGAGAGTATTTCAAGAGAAAAGTAATTCAAGAGAGCGAATAGTGTGTTTACCTGGTTTTAGCTATCTTTCAAATTTCTTTATTCTTCCTGACAAATTTCTTTATTCTACCTTTTAGTGCCAAAGCCTAATCATGATTATTACATTGGCCATTGTTATGTTTTTCCCCCTAGATGCAGGAGAAGAGTGAGGTGGTGGGGAGAGAAAATCTTGAGGATTCCCACATGATAGGATATGTAGTCAAAATTTGTGAGCACCTAGGGGTAAAGTAGGACATAAAGAAATTAAAACTCAAATTATGAAGGAACACAAAGCTTTTGAGTAGCAGCTGGTAGCACAGAAAATGAGACAGCGGCGATAGTGCATGGAGAAGGGAGAAGAGCGAGTCAACAAGCTCTGTGCACTCATCGCCTTCCAGGACGCCTGCTGGGTCTTTCTCCTTCCGGAGCTCTGTTTGGGTTGGGGCATTCTCTTTACTGTGGAAAGAGCTGAGGGTGAGAAAAGTTAACTGATCTTCCAAGGTAATTCACATAGTGAATGGCAGTGCTTGTATTTAAAGTTTGGTTTGTTTGAACCCAAAATCCATTGCTTTTTTGATAACCCACCCCCTGTCTAGGGTTGCCCAAGTTTGTTATTTTATCACAGAATTCCATCAGAAGAGACTGGAAAGATAACTCTTAAGATGTCAAATTATTCTCCTATAAAGGATTTTGACACAGCTGTGGAAATACGGCTTTAGGGTATATGGGTGATAGAATGTGAACCAGATCCATGGAAAATACATCTTGAGTCTGCTATTTATTTTTTCCCCTGCTGCGCCTCTAATAGAAAATGAATGTGTATTGCTTTTCTGTTGATATTCATGGTGCTTTTCCCCCATAGGATTATCTCATGGAAGCGATGTTTCTTTCAAATTTGGGGTAGATTTTTATAAGGTTAATTCCAAAAAGGTTTACTCTTCTAACAACCCAAGTAGGTATAAGTTAAATTAGTTTGCTGCCACCAAAATATGATCAGCTATTAATGAGTGGTCTGCAGATTTTCTTTCTTTAACGGAAAGATTGATTCTCTCATTCTCTTCGTGAAAATTAGAAAGGCTCTTCTGATTTCATTTGCATGTTGAGATTTTCTATTATGACTTGTATTCAATTTAGCACACTAAAATGTGAAGCAGATCTGTCCCTTTAATCTGCTGATGCCTGAGCCAATATCTCTGCAGCGAGAGATACCCTACCTTGGTGTGTGCATGTGCTAGAGAGGAATTGTTTGACTATAGCTCTTACTAATGTCAATCAACATCAACAAAGAAAGCCTTCTCCATTCCTGAAATTCGTATTTATATAAATAGAAAAGTAATGGATTTTGAAAAGGGTCCAATAGGTTTGAGCCTCTAGAATTATCCCAGGAGTATAGACAGGATTGGAATATATCAAGGTGTTTTGGACTGGGGCATTGATAAAGTATTTCCATGTTTGCCGAGTGCCTCTGAGCTGGTGGATTAATAATACATGCAGAAGCCAGGAATAGTTATAATACGCTTAATTAACTCTAAGCTTATTTAATGCCATGGTCCAGATGAACTCTAGATAGGGAGACATAATACATATAGCTCATTAAAAAATAATTTGGATTTCTCTAATCTATATTTGCATAAAGTTCAGGTCCTTGTCCTGAAGGTATTAATTATTTTCTAATATTATTGTTGAGAGATGGATGCCCATTTGAGAAAATGGTAATTAGAGGAATGCTGGCTAATATAATTCAATTTTACATAACATACTCATGCCACTGATACTATGAGATTTCTTTGTCTTGAGGAAATGCACTTTTAATAAAAAAAACATTAGAATAAATGATATCTTGGCTGAGAGTCATTAAAAAAACAATAAACAAAATTAACCTATTTGTCTCTGTTTATATGAATTGGAAAGATACTTGCTAGAACCTCTGTGTTTCCGTGGGGAACAGTTTATTATTCCTTTGATCATATTTTAGAACTCATTTTCTTAAGAGTAGTATGTGTTATTTTGAGAAAATATATTCAAAGAATTAAAAGAATCTTATTAACTCTTATATTTGATGAAGTCTCATATGACATACTTCTGGAATTTTATGTGAATTGCTAACAGTGAACAATTTCTAGAAATCAATATTCTAGCAAAGAACCTGTAATAGTATCCGTAAAAAGAAACAGCAGCTTGGGCTGAATGCGCTTTGGGAGCATTTCCTTCTAATTTTATGTTTGGTAAATTTAAAAAAAATGTTTTCTTTATTCTATTTGTATATATCAGTTCTATTTTTTCTTTTTTCAATCTTTATTGTATTTTTTTCCTTTACCATTTAGTCCCCTTATACCCACCTCCCCCAACAATCACCACACTGATGTCCATGCCCATTAGTTCTTTTGCCTTTTTGTTCAGTACTTCCACTACCCCCCACCCCTGGTTTCAGAAATACATTCTTAAAAAATTTCTTCAGTGCATGTTGTTTAGAGACATTTCACTTTAGCTCAGGACATCAGTGCCATTTTTAGGTTAGGTAGAAGGTCTCTATCCAACTTTCAGAGGGCACTGCAGAGTATAGAGCAGAGTTTAGTCACCTGAGAGTTAATACTGCAACAAGGTGTGTGCTAAGACAGAGGTACAAAGAAAATATGTAAGGTCAGTGCTGTGTGTACTTAATGTCATGAAGATGGGAAGCAAAGAGGCACCGTTTTGACGAATACGAGGCTTCTGAAACAAGCAGGGAGCTTGTTGTCTGTAAAGCTCAGATAAGCAACTAATCAATATGGCAAAGGGTAGCTTATTAATAGTAACAGATAGGATTTTTGCTGGACAGTGACACATATGAGACTGTCAATAGTGATGAATATGAGCCAATGCATGTTGAGCATGGAACAAAGCTTCAGACAAGGTCTCCTTGGCAACAACTGAAAGGAGGTCCTTTATCTGGAGTATTGAAGGCTGTGTTTGTTTGCATGTTTGTGTCTTGCCTATCCCCTTCACTGGACACAAACTTGTCTGAAGAAAGCGCTACCTGAACCTTTTAAAAATAAATTCTGTGCATCCTGAGGAGACACCTCAGGTTAAGCATATGTATTTTCCCTACCCAGAAATCCAATTTAGTCATGTAATGATGAAAATATATTTATCAAAAGGGGATTTTCGAAGCTTGAGTGCCTAGAATAGAAGTTGTGTCTTCCATGAGGGAAATCATGAGGTAGACAGTAACCTTATTGCAAGTAAAATTTTAAACCTCTTTTTATAGGTAGCATCCTCTCACCTGTATTTCACCCAAAAGAAGAAATAAAACTCTACCCTTCGTATACTGCCTGTCTGTACTAGAAATATCTCAAAGCTTGCTTGGAAAATAAAATGTGTAAAAATACCCACTGTGTGCCAAGTATGGGATAGAGAAAACATGGAAGATTTTTTTGTAAAATGTATTTGTGTTTATATTCTAATTTTGGAGACTAACCCAAAGATGGCTACAAACATATCTTCCATTTTGTGTGCTTTCCTGATGTGTGTTTTCACCACTTTCCTCAAGATGTGGAGTCTCTTTCTCTACTCTTTGAATCTAAGCAAACTCAATAACTGCTTTGGTTAATACTGTAAAGTGGAAGAGATGTTGTGCTAATTACTTGTTGGTCAATTACTGTCTGTTCAACCTTGTAGAAGAGTGATTCTGTGAGAAGTGAAAAATATCATATCTTTGAACATTCTGGATACCATGCTGGGAGCTTTTCAAGAAAGGAAATATCAATTGGTTAAAGTCCAAAAGTTAACAGAAAAGCAAATACTGGTTGGGTAAAGTATTTTAGAGAGATACCATCTTATTTCACTTGTGTTTTGGTTTAGACATTGGTTTTTATGGTTAGTGGTATAATACACTTGTTCTGATTTATATTAATGAACTAAGAGGACCTTAGTATACCTGAGAGAAATGATATTATTTTAATGTCACACTTTTCTGGTAATCTAAATAATACTTGAGCATATTGGCCCATGATGGAGAAAAATAAGAGTGAATAGCCTATAACAAGTAAGATGAAAGAGACAGAACAGATAAATGTGATTTTGGGTGTTATGAGCTCAGAACTGTGATCCTGGTTGGATTCCAGAGAAAAATAGACTTGTAAATTCTTTCCACCACAAACATGCATATTTTCTTTATGCTTTCCCACTGCATTATTAAGGCACTTCCAGGTGGTAAAAAACAAACACATTTGTATCTACACACGTGAGGGGAATTCATTGTAGGTTTATGGTGGGGGGAGGGGGGAGGAAAGCCCAGAAACTGCTTTAGCAACCAAATATCTAGACCTCAAGAAGTCTGTCTGTGTTCCCAGAAATTTTTAGTTGCCTCATCAGAGACAAGAGTCCATTGCTTCCTTTTCTGAGCACTCCAATGTTCCATTTATTTCTTTGTTTTTATTTGTGTTCACTTGCTTTTTTATTTTTACCTCCTAGCTTCCAATAAGTCATGATGCCTACTTTTTCATAGCTCTTTCTTATTTAGTTACTTCTGTGGGCCTCTTAAATTCTTTTATTCTGTTTTTTGCTCTAATTGTGTTGAATAGTCACTACCAATTTTAGTGTGACCGTATAAGTTTAGAATACTCAAGTCAAGACACCATCTAAGCTGCTGGTCATTTTCTGGCACCTTCATTTCATCAGGAGACAGTGAGTATAGGTAAAAGTCGGGGTTGTAGTCAGTTCTCCAGAACTCCACTATGCAGTTCAGTGTGATTAACTATTCTCAGATGGCATATGCTGATTTTAACATGCAATAAAAGAGTATCTAGATTGTTACAGGAAAGATGGGAGGGAAATGGACCATTGAAAGAGGTGAAATTCCAAAGACACAATAGCACCTTCTCCTGCTTTGCTTAGGAGTCTGGCCACTCTCATACACAGGCCCTGGATAGTATCTGAATATATAATAAAGCCAATGAATAATTAATATGATATATTGGGTCCATTAAAATATATTTTAGGGGATTGGCAAGATGGCAGAGGGGTGAATGGCAGTCACACCGACCTCCTCCCAGGACCAATCTGGAATTACAACTAAATTGTAGAGAAATCACCCAGAACAAACAACTGAACAATAGC